>JAPXFY010000032.1:10394389-10399389 GCA_030674185.1 Monoplex corrugatus | reverse complement strand
GGACTGTGATAATCATGATGGAATGGCATTCCAATCTGGAATGAAACTCCGTAACAGAGTTTGTACGTTATACCTTCATTTGTAAGTATCCCAGTGTCATCCATTGAAAGCAATCATGACATCTTAAGTAACAAAGTTCCTTTAGAAAACGTTAAGGATTCCACGTCTTGGCTCTGTAAAAACTGATGATGGAACCTTCTCCAAAGACATCAAAATAAGAATTGGAATGGCAAAGCAAAAAAAAAAAAAAAGGTCCAACTCAACAACATCTGGAAAGACAAAGACATACCAAATGGCCTGAAAGTCAGACTTCTAAAATGTTTGATCTGGCCAGTCATGATTGATGGCTGCGAAGCCTGGACTCTGAGAAAAACTGATTGCAGAAGAATCAAGGCAGCAGAAATGTGCTTTTATAGGAGACTACTATGTGGCAAATGGACAGATGGGAAGAACTAATGAAAGTGTCCTGGAAGAACTTGATACCACCAGAAGCAGACACCAACAAGAGAAGACTATATACTTTGGCCCTGTGTCACGCAACAAGAACACATGCATCATGGCAACCATCTTTCAAGGAAAAACTGGCAAAAAGGAAGAAAGGCAGACCTCCAATCTCATACATCGAAAACACAACCAACATCAGAGGCCTAAATATTCAGGAATGTTCACAAAAGTCAAGACAGAGTGGCTTGGAGGGAAATGGTGGCATCAAGATTTGCAGCGGCCAACACCTAACCCGGCGACGCCGACAGGTGAGACAGGTGAGAGTGTCAACCAGGTGCGAGAGGTATAGACACCTACAAAGTCTGCCTGGACTTTTGGACAACATCCTCACTGACGCAACCGTAAAGCAGATGAAACTAAGCTGCGTAGCGCCAAGTCTTCCCAGTGAGCTGAGGGATAAGAGTGGCAGAATGGTTCAGACGTTCGCCTGCCAATAACTAAACTCAAGGTTCAAGGGTTCGCTGCCCGTAGAGGCCTCGACTTTTCTCCTTAGTTTGACGGGAAAATTGAACTGAACGTCTAGTCCTTTGGAAGGGGACGAAAAACGAGTCGGACCCGTGTGTCTTCTGCTGCGCACGCTAAAGATCCCACAGCAGTTGAAATCGTGAAGAGCAAGACATTGCCCAACTGCCTTGGTATAAAACATTGGAGAGATAGGTTAATTTCCCAGGTCCTATCCCTTGAAAACCAAATAGCCTTCTTGCCTTTCTGAAGTCTTGATTGAAAAAAAAATGAATATGAATGTGAAGCGAGGAAGAGGGGATGGGCGCCACCTTCGTGGTGCTGGCCCCGGAAAAAGTTGAGGTCTCTGCCACCTCACTCCCCTACGACTCCAGGTTTATGGAACTATCTCGGTAGGACCTCAGGACCTGGCCAGCTTATGGGTTTATATGCAGGCTTAAAACTTGTGCCGTGATCATTCTGGATTTTCTCCATCACACGGCACCCATGACGTTAGTGCATATGGAATTCATCCGAGCGTTGAGAGATCATCTTGAGAAACTGAAACTGAAACTGAAACTGAAACTGAAACTGAAACTGAACCAATAAGCCAGTGACACCCTCAGCTCCGACCTACAGCTGGTTGGGGCCGAAAACTTCCACAAAGATTTAGACATAATTGATGAATTCGAACCCACAACCTTCCAGTCGGTAGTAGTCCATGAAGCTAACTATTGCACCACGGCCCACTGTCTTTCTTTCTTTCTTTCCCTTTTTTCTTTCTTTCTTTCGTCCATTCATTTCATTCTTTTCTTTATTCACTCGTCCATAGCCCTGATATGGCTGGGCTGGGCTTTAAACAACAATAAGAATAAGACTTTACTGGTTCTCCTCTAATGCTTCAGATTTCAACTGAATCCATTCTTCTGCTCACAGGAAGTTACAGAAGAGTCTCCCCCAGCAGACCCTGTTCAATATGGCGCTGTCCATGTTTCTGGCGTGGGTTGTCTTTCTTGCTGGCATCGAGCAGGATGAGAATGAGGTGGGGTGTAAGGCGGTAGCCATGTTGCTGCACTATCTGATTCTGGTAAGCTTCCTGTGGATGCTGACCCAGGCCCTGCTTCATTACGCCATGTTGATCAAGGGCAAGAGCCAGCCTTTGACCCGTTACATTCTGAAGACCTCCATCCTCTGCTGGGGTAAGTTTACTTGATGTAGCATCCGTGGTTTTATCATCATCATCATCATGTGCCCTGTCGCATGGCGTTGGCGATCATGGCCCTCCATATGTATCTATCCCTTGTTGCCGCAAGCACATCTTCCACCCTCTCTGTCCTCAGCCACCCTGCAAGTCCCTCCAATATTTTCTTCCTGGGTCTACCTGGTGCTCTCTTTCCCTCCACCTTTCCTGTTGTGACCAGGTGCTCTGCATCCGTGGTTTAGCGGTAGAATATTCACACGCTTTGCCAATCTCCTGGGTTTGATTCCCGGTCAATGCATGCTTGTTGTTGTTGCTGTTGTTGTTGTTATTGTTGTTGTTTTGTTGTTGTTATTGTTGTTGTTGTTGATGTTGCTGTTGTTGTTGTTCTTTTTCTTCTTTTTCTTTTCCTTGTTTTGTTGTTACTGTTGTTTTCAGAGGATTTCTTGGCTCAGTTGATAGACCCTATGATCAAGATTTAATGTCCCGAGTTCATTCCCAGCCAACAACATGAAAACAGAACTGGACGTTTTTGTTTTGTTTGTTTGTTTGTTTGTTTGTTTCTAAAGAAAGACACGTTGCAATCAATCACTTAGACGGACACATTGTGATTTGTTCAACAGACACACAAAGTAATCAGTTACTTGAAAATGATGTCATGAGACAAATTTTGCCAACCACGGAACGTCCTGCATTTTAGCCCAGTCACCTGACACACCGTTATTTAACATACCTCGTACATAATTGACCCAGCTACAACATATTTTAGCCCATTGTAATTAAGCTAAAAGCTAAAAGTCATCTGGAACGACCAGAATATCGCTATCGGCTCCAAGATCAGACTGATGCGTTCCCTGGTCAGTCAATATTTTTGTATGCATGCGAAACATGGACCATAACAGCAGACATTGAAAGAAGGATACAGGCAATGGAGATGAGATGCTTCTGCAAACTCCTTGGTATCTCGTACAAAGATCATATAACCAATAAGGAAGTGAAAACCCGAATCGAAAACACCATCGGGCTGTATGAAGACCTGACCTCAGTGAAAAGACGCAAACTGGACTGGCCAAGACCGTCTTGCAGGGAACAGTTCAGGGAGGGAGACAGAGAAAAAGATGGGAAGACAATATCAGAGAGTAGACTGGCCTTGAATGGAATATCATTCTGCGGAAAGCTGAGGACCGTGAAGAGTGGAGGAAGTTGGTTGCAAAATCTTCAGTGTTGCCCCAACGGTCAACCAGATCGATGATGATGATGATGAATTAAGCCTGTGATCATGCTGATTAATTTTGGTGTTGTTTGGATGACGCAAAACCAGAACAAGATTGAGGCAGCCGAGATGTGGTTTCTAAGAAGAATGTTGAGAGTTCCTTGGACAGTAAAGAAAACAAACGAGACAGTCTCGATGGAGGCAGACACAAGAAGATCATTGATAAGAAAGATTAGGAAAAGACAGGCAACATTTATAGGCGATTTTATGAGGAAAGGGGAATTAGAGCACCTGGTCACAGCAGGAAAGGTGGAGGGAAAGAGAGCACCAGGTAGACAGAGGGAAAAAAATTGGACAGACTTGCAGTGTGGCTGAGTACAGAGAGGGTGGAAGATGTGCTTGTGGCAACAAGGATAGATACATATGGAGGGCCATGATCGCCAACACCATGCGGCAGGGCACATGATGATGATGATGGATGACTGGGTGTCAATTCAGGTCAGGTCAGGCCAAAGTCATTTTTTAAAAATCTCTGAAACGGAAATTACATTGATCTTATTTTCGAGGTAGTATATGCAAAGCCAGGAGCCTGGTCTCAAAGACCTGAACTCTCGACTCAGTGTCAGCGATTAATGTTCATGATTCATTCCTATTCAGAACCCCGAACCCTGAATATTTGATGTGATTTACCTGAGATTTGTTTTTTTTAAGTAGTCACAGCTTAGGGGACCCCTGCCGTGGCTGGATGTGGTGATGATCGTGCTGATGATCTCGATTTCTTTTTTCATGCACGTACAGCAAGGGTTTGATGTTTAAGGGTTTGCATTTGAATGGGAGTCGGCCATGGTTCATGTTCTTGTGTCTGCGTTTGTTGATTATTTCTTCTAAAATGTGTTCATATGAGTGCTTTTGTTTATAATTTCTTTTAACATCTTTTCACATGAGTGCTTTTGTTTGTAATTTCTTTTAACGTCTATTCACATGAGTGCTTTTGTTTCTTATTTCTTTTAACATCTATTCACATGATGCTTTTGTTTCTTATTTCTTTTAACATCTATTCACATGAGATGCTTTTGTTTGTAATTTCTTTTAACGTCTATTCACATGATGCTTTTGTTTCTTATTTCTTTTAACATCTATTCACATGAGATGCTTTTGTTTCTTATTTCTTTTAATATCTATTCACATGATGCTTTTGTTTCTTATTTCTTTTAACGTCTATTCACATGATGCTTTTGTTTCTTATTTCTTTTAACATCTATTCACATGAGTGCTTTTGTTTCTTATTTCTTTTAACGTCTATTCACATGATGCTTTTGTTTCTTATTTCTTTTAACATCTATTCACATGATGCTTTTGTTTCTTATTTCTTTTAACGTCTATTCACATGATGCTTTTGTTTCTTATTTCTTTTAACGTCTATTCACATGATGCTTTTGTTTCTTATTTCTTTTAACGTCTATTCACATGATGCTTTTGTTTCTTATTTCTTTTAACGTCTATTCACATGATGCTTTTGTTTGTTATTTCTTTTAACGTCTATTCACATGATGCTTTTGTTTGTTATTTCTTTTAACATCTATTCACATGATGCTTTTGTTTCTTATTTCTTTTAACATCTATTCACATGATTGCTTTTGTTTG
>JAPXFY010000032.1:10374389-10384389 GCA_030674185.1 Monoplex corrugatus | reverse complement strand
AAAAGGACCTACAAGATCTTGTGAATACAATATAAATCGAAAGAAAAAATACTGGAGCTAAATAGCAAGAAGACTGAAGTCATGGTAATCAGTAAAAAAGAAGAAATCCCCTCATGTGAAATAACAGAAAATGATACAGCAATGAGAAAAGTTGTCGTTTCAATATCTGGGGACAGTCATCTAACTAGACGGCAGAAGCACAGCAGAAATAGCCAGCACAATTGGCCAGGCTGAAACAGCATTCAATAAAATGAAAGGCTTTCTTACAAACAATTGCCCATCAATTAACATCAGGAATTGAGTTCTTCAGTGTTACATAGAACCGACACTGTCTTATGGATGTGAAGCGTGGACAACTACACGCAAAGTCAGAACAAGATTGAGGCAGATGAAGTGTGGTTTCTAAGAAAGACTGTTAAAGAGTTCCACGGACAGCAAAGAAAACAAACGAGACAATCTTGAAGGAGAAAAAAAAATTAAAAAAATTAGGAAAAGACAAGCAAACATTTATAGGACATTTTATGGGGCGAGAGAAATTAAAGCACCTAGTCACAACAGGAACGCTGGAGGGGAAAAGAGCACAAGATAGACCCAAGGAGAAAATATTGGACGGACTTCAGAGTGGATAAAGACAGAGAGGGTGTGAGATGTACTTGCAGTGACAAAGGATAGATTCGTATGGAGGGCCATGATCTCCAACGCCATGTGGCAGGGCACATGATGATGATAATGTTGTCCTACGCTCACGTTGATACAAGTTGTGATGGGCTTGGGGCTGTGTTGGAGAGTCAAAAATGAACGACATGGTGGACATGATACATGAACGGCTCATACGATGGGGCCATCGGGGAAAACCGGGAGGAAAATACAGGCATAGAAAAACAGAATACATGCAGGAATTTGCAGACAGATCGGACAACTAAAAAAATTAATTGGTGGATTGGTTCATTTGTTCTTATGTTCGTTCCTTTAACCCTTTGACTTCCGCGCTTTACCCACCAACTGCAAAAACAAAACTATTTGATTCCCTCACCCTATCTACCAACTTTCTACAGGAAACTGCTGAACAGGATGCCAGAATCAAAGGGTTACATTTTTGCCTTGCTAGCATGATTGACAATGCAGGATGCTGCTGACAAGGGTGAGGGAATCAAAGGGTTCAGTTTTTGCTTTGCTAGCATAGTTGACATGCAGGATGCTGGTGGACAGGGTTAAGGGAATGAAAGGGTTAAGTTTTTGGTTTGCTAGCATGGTTGACAATGCAGGGTGCTGCTGAAAAAGATGAGGGAATCAAAGGGTTAATTGTTTGCTTTGCTAGCATGTTGACAATGCAGGATGCTGCTGAAACGGGTGAAGGAATGAAAGGGTTAAATTTTTGCTTTGCTAGCATGGTTGACAATGCAGGATGCTGGTGAACAGGGTGCGGGAGTCAAAGGACTAACAGTACATGTTTTCCTCTGCTCAATGAAAGAATATTATTTTCAGTTGTTGGATTTCATCAACGCCGTTTTACTACGCTTTTGTGGCTCCCGTTGCTCTCATCATCGCAATCAACATCATCATCTACGTCCTGGTAGTGGTCTCCATCTGCCGACGTCCCAACCTGGGCCGTGTGGGCACCAGCTACACCATGATCGGTGTCCGTGCCTCCGTTCTGTGCTTTGTCAATTTTGGTGAGTTTGATTCTGTATTGCCTGTGCCTCCATCATGTGCTTTGTCAACTTTGGTGAGTTTGATTCTGTATTGCCTGTGCCTCCATCATGTGCTTTGTCAACTTTGGTGAGTCTGACTCTGGGCTGTCTGTGTCTCCATCATGTGCTTTGCCAACTTTGGTGAGTCTGACTCTGGGCTGTTTGTGTCTCCATCATGTGCTTTGTCAACTTTGGTGAGTCTGACTCTGGGCTGTCTGTGCCTCCATCATGTGCTTTGTCAACTTTGGTGAGTCTGACTCTGGGCTGTCTGTGTCTCCATCATGTGCTTTGTCAACTTTGGT
The DNA here is from genome assembly GCA_030674185.1 of Monoplex corrugatus. Classification (NCBI taxonomy): domain Eukaryota; kingdom Metazoa; phylum Mollusca; class Gastropoda; order Littorinimorpha; family Ranellidae; genus Monoplex; species Monoplex corrugatus. The sequence continues at coordinate 10,382,396 of JAPXFY010000032.1, read as the reverse complement.
GAGTCTGACTCTGGGCTGTCTGTGCCTCCATCATGTGCTTTGTCAACTTTGGTGAGTCTGACTCTGGGCTGTCTGTGCCTCCATCATGTGCTTTGTCAACTTTGGTGAGTCTGACTCTGGGCTGTCTGTGCCCTCCATCAGTGCTTTGTCAACTTTGGTGGTCTGACTCGGCTGTCTGTGCCTCCATCATGTGCTTTGTCAACTTTAGTGAGTTCTAACTCTGGGCTGTCTGAGTCTCCATCATAAGCTTTGTCAACTTTGGTGAGTCTGACTCTGGGCTGTCTGTGCTCCATCATGTGCTTTGTCAACTTTGGTGAGTCTGACTCTAGGCTGTCTGTGCCTCCATCATGTGCTTTGTCAACTTTGGTGAGTCTGACCTGTCTGTGTCTCCATCATTTGCTTTGTCATTTCAGTGAGTCTGACTCTGACCTGTGTATGCCTCCATCTTGTGCTTTGTCAACTTTGGTAAGTCTGACTCTGGCCTATCTATGTTGCTATTATGTATTATGGTAATTTTGGTGAGTCTGACTCTGTGTTGTCTGTGCCTCCATCATGTGCTTTGCCAACTTTAGTTTTTTGTTGCATAATAATGGAGATGGTTACACTGGAATGTGTTGTTGTTGTTGTTGTTGCTGCTGCTGTATAAAACTGGTTACAGTGGCATGAAAAGAGAGATAATCACAGAGGATAGTGTAAGAAAAAAGGTAGATGACCACAGTGGCTCGACCATTTTGGGTATAAAATAGAATGGTTACAGCGGCCTTTTCCTTTTTTTTCTTTCTCTTTGTTTGTTTGTTGCAAAAGGGAGATATTCACGATAAGGTTTCAATATGAAAAGAGAGGTGATTACACTAGCTTGACCATTTTTGATATAAAAGGAAGAAGGTTATAATGGCTTGAGCATTTTTGGTTTCAAGGGAAGATTGTCAGCATGGCCTATGTTGTTGTTTGTTTGTTCGTTCATTCGTTCGTTCGTTCGTTCGTTCGGCTGGATGGTTGGTTGGTTGGTTGGTTGGTTGGTTAGTTGGTGGTTGGTTGGTTGGGTTGGTTGGTTGGTTGGTTGGTTAGTTGGTTGGTTGGCTGGTTGGTTGGTTGGTTGGTTGGTTGGTTGGTTGGTATTAAACGGGTTGGTTACAATGCCTTCATTACTCTCGATATAAAAAATGGTATCATTGACTAAATCTTTTTTTAAGGTATCAGCTGGGTCTTTGCCTTCCTTGCCATTGGAGACCTTCGCGAAGTGTTCCAGTGTTTGTTCATTGGAACTACCAGCATCCAGGGTTTCCTCATCTTCCTTCTCTTCACTGCTCGTGACCCCATCGTGCAAACCTACTGGAGGAACACACTCCGTGGATGCTTCTGTCGAAAGACGAGGCCTCCTTCCATGGATGTGGGGATAGAGATGCAGATTCCTTCCAGCATCCGCCGCAATTCCTCTGGCACCACCAAGGAAACCAAGATGACAGGCTCGAAGTAAAACGCTGTTTTTGAACAAATCGTGGAACAAAAAAACAAAACAAAACAAAAACAAAAAAGGTTTTGTTATGTTCCAGTTTCTCTTTCTCTGTCTGTCTGTCTGTCTCTCTTTCTATCTGTCTTTCTCTTTCTCTCTTCAACCTCTCTCCCTCTCTCTCTCTCTCTCTCTCTCTATCTCTCAATTTTTTTGATTGTTGTTGTTCCATTTTATTGTGTTTTGCTCATTTTAGTTTGTTGTGTTTTGCTCATTCAAAATTTTCGGGAATGTGTTTACGAACGATGTCTGGACGCCACTGTTCAGACGTCATGATGCTGCACATTGTGTACACTTCGTCCGAAACTGGTATGCATGCGAGGTATTTTCCTGTTGGCATGAACCACCGAACACTGTCATGACTTACATGATCTTTAACGTGCGAAAGTTGGTGTTCAGCCTGCACGTAGGCCTACACGCCACTCATAGAGGGTTTCAGGAACTAGCAGTTCTGCTCATATGGTTAACGTGGAAGGTCGGGCAAATCTTCACCCTTTACCCACCAGGAACCATCACTCCCTCCCCTTCCCCTCGCCCCCACCCCTCCCCGTGGCAGAACCTGATGCAGACCTTCAGATTGCAATTCTTACAAGTTGAATTCAGTGTATAGATTTGCTCACTAAGGCTTCATAGCATGGGGATCCACCGTATGTGCAGACAGGTGCAAAAGTCAAGTGGTTAAGAGGCAGGACTTTCCAATTGCGAGGTCTGTGTTCAAACCAACTTGCGTGGGTGAGGAAGGGCGGACATTTGTTTTCCCCCAACTTCTCCAAGCAACATAGGTGTAGACCTGCTAGTGCTTAAATTCCATTCGTGTATGTGTGTGTACCCACGCAGAAGATCAAGCAACGCACGTTAAAGACTCTGTGAAAATCATGTCAATGTTCATGGCTTGTAGAAACATGAAAACACTCAGCGTTGCATGCTCACAGAACACAGAGTATGCAGGCTAAGTAGCGATGTACCATTTGCACAGTGTGAGCTGAACAACTGACAAACGCACCAGCAGGAAAAAACATTGATCAGATCAAAAAGAAAAAAAGCTGTGCCCCATCATAGAAGATTTGCAATGGGAATTCAATACAAACATAAACCGGAAGAAAAAAAAAAAGGAAAAAAAAAAAAAAGACTAAGAACGCATATTTAATACAACCAGACAAGACAGGCGCAATTTTTCGGCCCACTGACCTTTGTCAAGCGTAAGATCACAAATATATCAAAACACCAGAGACAAAAAATTAGGAGAAAAAGACTGAAATTTCCCTGCTGCTCCATCCAGTGTGGAGAAAAGGAATAAACTGACTAAATGACATCATAATGTGTTTCTGGGTAAATATGATGTCAGAGCGGAAGTGAGATGAATTCTGCAATTTGAACAATGGTCATACCATATTAATATTGTTTTATCCTGAAGAGGGTCCTGGGCTAAAATTAAAACTATGATGCACTAGCTGAGAGTAGTGTTTGGAATGTAAAGGATCCTACAATTAAATAATGCATAAGAGAAAAATGTAAACATATGATCGACTGATGGGAAAACATATTTACACAAATGTGTAAACTGTGCTGTTGGTTGAACGCTGTAAGTAGCGTAGAATTGTGTGTTTACGTGAGTTAATTACACTATTGGTTAACTCTGTTAGTACTGTGGATTTCTGTGTTAACATACATGTATGTAAACCAAACTATTGGGTAAAATGTGTTAGTACCATAGAATTGTGTGTTTGCGTGTGTTAATTATACTGTTGGGTAAATTGTTAGTACTGCAGAATTGTATGTTTACATGTGTAGATCATGCCATCAGGTAAACCTTGTTAGTACTGTAGATTTCTATGTTTACATGTGTAAACCATGATATTGGTTGAAATGTGTTAGTATCATAGCATAGTATGTTTACGTGTGTAAACCATGCTAATGGCTATACCGTACTGGTACTGTAGAATTGTCTGATTGTATGTATAAATCGTGCAGCTGGGTAAACCCTGTTAGTGTTACAGAACCGTATGTTTACATGTGTAAATCATGTTTTTGGTTGAAATGTGTTAGTATCATAGCATAGTATGCACATCGGAAATAGCTGGCAGAATCGGTCAAGCCAAAACAGCATTCAAGAAGATGACAAGCATTCTTACCAACAAATGCCTATCAATTAACATCAGAAAGAGAGTCCTTGAATGTTATATAGAACCAATACTGTTGTAGGATGCGAGGCATGGACAGTCAGCAAGCAAAGCCAGAGCAGGATCGAGGCAGCCGAGATGTGGTTTCTCAGAAGAATGTTGAGAGTTCCATGGACAGCAAAGAAAACAAACAAGACAGTCTTGATGTAGGCTAGACACAAGTAGATCACTCATAAGGAAGATTAGGAAAAGACAAGCAACAATAATAGGCCATTTTATGAGGAAAGGGGATTTGGAGCACCTGGTCACATCGGGGAAGCTGGAGGGAAAGAGAGCACCAGGTAGACCCAGGGAGAGAATGCTGGACGGACTTGCAGAGTGGCTGGGGATGAGGAGGGTGGGGTAGATGCTGGGGGCAACGAGAGATAGAGATAGTTGGAAGTCCATGGTCGCCAATGCCATGCGGCAGGGCACCTGATGATGATGATGATGTAAACTCTGTTAACAGTATGGATTTGTAGGTTCACATGTGTGACTCGTGCAATAGGGTAAATCTGATTAATAACAAGAAACTCTGGGGAGAGCGGGACAACAGAAGATTCATAGAGGAGGAAAAGCCCTCCTTCAAGCAAGTGTTTCAGTTCTGAACTAACTACAGTATAAGGGTGCTGGGTTGCGTTCAGATCATGATTTCTAGATGCCCCTCTGCTGTCACCATTTCATTTCTTTCGCTCAACCTGGATTGGAACAACTCAGGTGGTCGGGAGCCTCAAGGCTAAGTCGTTTTGTGACAGATGTGTTAGCCACTTAGCTAGCTATTAGACATCTCCTGTAAACAGTTTCAGTTTCAGTTTGTTTCTCAAGACGACATCTCCTTGCTCGGAACGAATTCCATATGCACTAACGTCACAGGTGCCACGTGTACGGTGATCATGGCACAAGCCTTAAGCCTGCGCATAAACCCATGAGCTGGCCAGGTACCTGAGGTCCTACCTAGTCTATGCCCTTATCTTGTCTATATTTTATACTGGTATTTTATCAGCCCGTCACTGGAATAATCTTGGTTACATGTAAATGACATGTGTATCTGTGTATCGTATCTTAAAAGAAAGGAATATACATACGAAGTAAATAAATAAATAATCAATGGTCTGAATCACAGCACAACTAGGTAATCTGTATAAACTCGTCTCACATGACAGAAAGACACCTCCCAGTCAATGCGCAAATGCTCAGCTGTCTATCAAGTAGGTGAAGACAATATTTTCTTAATCGTAGATAGGTATGTAAGTAAATGAGTAAGTTAGTAAGTAAGTGAGTATGTATGTATGTATGTAAGTAAGTAAGTAAGTAAGCAAGTAAGTACGTGAGTAAGCAGTAAGTAAATAAATGAATAAATAAATACAAAATAAAGGAGTGGGTAAGTAAGTAAGTAAGTGACTAAGTGAGTAAGTGAGTAAAGCAGTAAGTAGGTTAATAAATAAACACAAAATATAAGACTACGTAAATAAATAAACAGAAGCCCTAGGAAGTTCACTTTTATTCCCCCCTCGACCAGATCTAGGTGGAACTCTTCTTAGTTGCTTCTAACAAAACCTTTAAGGCTCTAACCCTGTTCTTCACGACAGCTGTTTCATGAGGTCACCCCCAGCCCCTGCTGCAACCTCTATGGCGAAGGCTTTGGCACAGGTGCCAGATTTCATCAGCTGCTGACTAGACTGGCATATAATGGCTACCTGGTTGAGCAGGCTCTCAGTTACAAAAAAGGCTACTTACTGCGTAGCTTTCATCGGCGATCCAGCCGACTTCTTCAGCGCAACTGCTGGGTTGAGAACTGGCTTCAGTGCGCATCGCCGTGAGCGAACTCACGACAGTGCGACTGAATAAGTGAGGAGTACACTGGCATACTTTTCTGTCCTGTAGATATGAGCTTCCTCCATTCAATTTGCATAATTATACGGAACAGTGAGTTGGATCGATCAGATTTTTTCAACAAATGGATGTAAAGTATTATATCCGGGCTTATGCCACTCTTGCTGATAGTATAGGGAGACGAGTGGCAGAATGGTTCAGATGTTCGCCTGCCAATAACTAAACTCAAGGTTCCAGGGTTACTCCTCGTAGAGGCCTCCACTTTTTCCTCAGTTTGACCGAATAATCGAACTGAATGTCTCGTTCTTCGGAAGTGGACGAAAAACAAATCGGACCCATGTGCCTTCTGGCTGCGCACCCTAAAGATCCCACAGCAGCTGAAAATCGTGAAGTGCAGGGCATTGCCCAGCTGCCTTGGTATAAATCACTGGAGAGATATGTTGATTTCCCAGGTCCCACCCCCTGAAGACCAATTACCCTTCATGCCTTTCTGAAATCTTGGTTTAAAAAAATGTGAATATGAACATGAATTTGAGAGGGGATGGGCACCGCCCTCGTGGTGCTGGCTCCATGAAAAGTTGAGGTCTCTGCCACCTCACTCCCCAATGACCCCAGGGTTATGGAACTATCTAGGTAGGACTCAGGACTTGGCCTGCTCATGCGTTTATGTGCAGGCTTAAGGCTTGTGCTATGACAATTTTGGATTTTGCCGTCACATGGCACCTCTGATGTCAATGCATGTGGAATTCATTCCGAGCGCAGAGACGTCATCTGGAGAAACTGAAACTGAAATGAAGCTGATAATTTCTGGGTGTTTTTTTCCCGTTGTGGAAGATCTGCTGTGCACTCCTAGTCATCCACTCCATCCTTTGGCCCTGCTTTCATGCTCTGGATGTCATCTTTTTCAGGCCGCAGTTTTCCAGCTCCTCTTGTGTTGATGCTATAGAATTGTATGTTATATGGTTGACTATCGTGATCGAGAAAGTCCATCCTAGCACTTTATTCATTTGTGCACCCTCATGTGGGATCTCAGGCCAAAGTCTGATGCACACAGGCGGCTGCATACTGGACACCCAATGGCAAAGCTCTGCAGAGTTGGTTCTGGCCTTCATTGCTACACGCTTTTCCACTTGGCTGCCTTGTCTTTCATTTTCATAAGTTTCTGTTCCCTTGCGAATAACTTGCCTGCATTCAGACCTGTTTTTGGCCATGATTTCCCATTGTTCTTTATCAATGCCACATTTCTGAGAGATTTTTTTCAGGTGTCTTTGTAGCGAAGCTTTGGCCGTTCTCATGGTCGATGGCCCTTTGTCAGTTCACCGTAGAACAGCTACTTTGGAAGCTGTTATCCTGCCTGCGCACGCGATGTCCAGACCATCTTAGCTGAGACTGTGTTAGCAGTGCATCTATACTTGGCATCTGGGCTTGCAAAAGTACATTCACGTCTGAGACTCTGTTGTACCATTTGATGTAATGATACGTCGAAGGCAGCGCAGGTGAAACTGATCGAGTAGCTTGACATGCCTACGGTAGAGATTCTAGGATTCGCATCCATAAAGCAATGCAGTCAGGACTACTGCTCTGTATACTGCACGTTTCGTCTCCACTTTCAAGCCCCTTTCGTTCCATAATCGATTGTGGATTCTGCCATAGGAAGCACTTGCCTTAGCGATGCGGTTGGATATCTGCTGTTCGAGACTGTTGGAAGAGGAGAGACTGCTACCAAGATAGGTGATGGAGTCAACGTTGTTAATCAGGACCTTGCCGTCGATCTTGATTTCAGGCATGTTTGCTGTTGATCCTTTCGCAGGTTGAAACATAACTTCAAGCTGAACCGGGGTTGAGCTGTACCGTGAGGGGCAGTGTGAAGGCCGCAAAATGACGAAAAGTCGTCAGAGCCGCAGCTGCGTTGAGGGCACAAGCAGGCTGCAGGGAGGAAGGGAGACAACCTGGGCAGATCTATGATCTGACGCCCGTAATACGGGGGTTGTCTCCCTTGGCCCGCCTGGCGAACCAGGGGGTGAGCCATTTTCTGCCAAAGTTTCAGTCTTCTTGATGGTTATTGTGAGTCTGAAACGCTTAGTGGCTGCAGACAGAGAATCTGTAAGTTTTGAAGGTCTTTGAAGAATTGTTTGTATACATGCGTAAATTATGCTACTGGGTAAACTGTCTGTCAGAACTATGGCTTTTCTCTGCCATGATTAATGAAGTTGAAGTTTGTGTATGTGTGTTCAGCTAACATTGCGATTTCATCGTTTATGCTTGACAAGGGTCTGTCTTCAACTTTGCTCGATGATTTCACGTTAGTTGTGGGGGAAATGAGATGGCAAAATTTAGTGAACAGCTCTGAGATGATTTTTTAAAAATCTCTGGGACGTTCTTCTTTATTTTGAGTGCAGACGGCACTCTTGAAAGGTATTATAGTGGTTTTAGTGGCTTTTATTTGTTTGTTTGTTTTATTTGTGTGTGTGTGTGTGTGTGTGTGTGTGTGTGTGTGTGTGTGTG
>JAPXFY010000032.1:10366889-10369389 GCA_030674185.1 Monoplex corrugatus | reverse complement strand
ACCATCACAGGGAAGTGTGGAAGGTGGGAGGGGGACTTTTCAAATCCTATACTGACACCACCAGAACGACAATAATGTTAAGATGGGACAGTGAGGAGGCCAGTTTTAATGTAGCGCGCCCTGGGATTCGAACCCGTATGTAAATAGGTCGAGATGGCTTTTTTTTAACTTCATATCGTAGGTGTAGAGGAAAGACAAATCCCTCGCTTCAAACCAAAGTCATGCCGTGTCTAGAAAAGAATGGACCTGTCGTTTTAACCCTTTCACTCCCGCATCCATATCCACCAACTGCAAAAACTTAACCCTTTGACTCCCTCACCATATCCACCAGTTTCCTGCCGCAGGGTTAAGGTTTTGCTTTGCTTTGCTGGTATGGCTGACAATACAGGATGCTGATGGAAAGGGTGCGGGAGTCAAAGGGTTTAAAGTTTCTGCTTTGCTTTGCTGGTTCGGCTGACAATACAGGATGCTGATGGAAAGGGTGCAGGAGTCAAAGGGTTAACGTTTTTGCTTTGCTGGTATGGCTGACAAAACAGGATGCTAGTGGAAAGGGTGCAGGAGTCAAAAGGTTAAAGTATTTGCTTCGACCAGTTCGATCAAACTTTCAGTCGAATCGTCTCAGGCGCCTGGAAGAGGGAATCGTGGTACTTTGACAGTTCTGTATACGCTCCACCCAATCTGCGATCTATGAACTGGTAAACTCACCATGGCCATGAGTGTGTGTATGTATGTGTGTGTGTGTGTGTGTGTGTGTGTGTGTGTGTGTGTGTGTGTGTGTGTGTGTATGCGCGTGTGTGTGGGTGTGTGTGTGTGTGTGTGTGTGTATGCGTGTGTGTGTGGTGTGTGTGTGTGTGTGTGTGTGGTATGTGTGTGTGTGTGTATGTGTGTGTGTATGCGTGTGTGTGTGGTGTGTGTGTGTGTGTATCTGTGTGTGTAGTGTGTGTGCTTGTGTATGTCAGTGTGTGTGCTTGTGTATGTCTGTGTGTGTGTTTGTTCGTTCGTTGCTTGATTTAACGTCTTTTCACTATAAGTGATATTAGACGGGGAAAAATGGCATGGAGGATGAAATAAGGGGGGGGGGGGGGGGGGGTGTGTGGAGGGGAGAGGGGAACAGAGTAAGGGACGTAAAAAAAATTAAAAGGAAGCGGCAAGGTCTTAAGAAAAAGGATGTGGATGAACAGAGAAATGAAACTAGAACAACGCTAACATCAATAATGTAAAAGAAAAATCGTCATAAAAACAAAACAAAACAAAAATAATCATAATTATAATAATAATCTTAAAGTAACGCATTAACAGGACTGTGAACCAATGATTCTGAAATTTTAACTAACAAAACTTGATCCGATACTACTTCTTTAAAATGCGTTTCAAGATAGTTTCCTTGTGTAAATGTCTTTGGTAAAAAGGAACGAAGCTTTCTGCAGTAAAACAAACAGTGATACAATGTGAATTGTTCGCCACAAATACATAAAACGTTGTTACAATATTTTGTTTTCAAAGCGTTCAGTTGAATGCGAAAATATGTCATAACAATTAATCTCAAATGATATAACGAGGAATACTGCAAATTTTTACAGATATTTTGAACTGAAAGTTTGATTCTTTTTTGAGACACAAATTTTTCATTTAAATGTTCATGAAATCGAATCCATGATGCTAATTCTAGCGAGTTGTAAGCTTCTTTTACCGAGGTGTTAACATGTAATTCTATGGAATTTTCAGAATGGAGGGCACCGGATTTAGCTGCTCTGTCAACTACGTTGTTGCCATGAAGACCAACATGAGAAGGCACCCAGCATAAATTGATTTCCGAACCATTTATCTTTAAACAATGTATTAGATGATTTGCCTCAATGTGTGTTTGTGTGCGTCTGTGTGTGTCTGTGTGTGTGGTGTGTGTCTGTGTGTCTCTTATGAGTCGTGTGGTGTGTGTGTGTGTGTGTGTGTGTGTGTGTGTGTGTGTTGTGTGGTGTTGTGTGTGTTGTGTGTGTTGTGTGTGATCTGTGTGTGTGTCTGTGTGTGTGTCTGGGTGTGTCTGTGTGTGTGTGTGTGTGTGTGTGTGTGTGTGGGTGTGTGTGTGTGTGTGTGTGTGTGTGTGTGTGTGTGTGTGTGTGTGTGTGTGTGTGTGTGTGTGTGTGTGTGTGTGTTGTGTGTGTGTGTGTTGTGTTGTGTGGTGTATGTGTTGTGTGTGTGTGTGTGTTGTGTGTGTGTGTGTGTGTGTGTGTGTGTGTGTGTGTGTGTGTGTGTGTGTGTGTGTGTGTGTGTGTGTGTGTGTTTTCGTTCGTTCTTTTATTTAACGTCTTTTCACTATGAGTGATATTAGACAAAAAAAAAAGAGGATGAGAGATGAGAGAAGGGTGGGTGGATTTGGGGCAGAGAGGAGACAGAGTTATTGACATAAGTAGGTGGGAAAATAGAAAAATGGAACAAGAACTTAACACTAACAATTAACATCAACAACGTGTATGGAAAATTTAACTCTAAAGTACAAACTTCA
>JAPXFY010000032.1:10339389-10361889 GCA_030674185.1 Monoplex corrugatus | reverse complement strand
GAATTAAGGAAACAAGGAAGAAAAAAAAGGAAAGGGAAAAAAAGGGGAGAAAGAACGAAGAAGAAGAAGAGAAGAGGAAAAGAAGAGAAGAAAAGGAAGATGAAGAAGAAGAAGAAGAGAAAAGAAGAAGAAAAGAAGAAGAAGAAGAAGAAGAAGAAGAAGAAGAAGAAGAAAGAAGAAAGAAGAAGAAGAAGAAGAAGAAGAAGAAGAAGAAGAAGAAGAGAAGAAGAAGAACAACAACAACCAACAACAAAAAACAAACAACAACAAACCACACAAATAAATTGCACTCACAAATTATAGTCATTATTTCTAGCATTAAACAACTGTAATCAAAGATGACTAGGCAGTGTGTATTAAGATTCTTCTACACACAAACACACACACACACACACACACACACACAACACACACACGCCGAGCGCGCGCGCGCGCCGCACGCAGCACACACACACACACACACACACACACAAACACAGACACAAACACAAACACAGACGCTTATATTCGCACGCGCGCATACATGGACATTCGCACGCACACACACGCATACACACACACACACACACATACATACATACACACCACACACACACACACACACACACACACACACACACACACACACACACACACACACACACACACAACACACACACACACACACACATAATAGGTGTGTATAGGTGCATAGGTGTATAATTATATTATGTATAGATGGAAACTTGATGCATTCAAAACAAAATACACCAGGAATATAGTGTGTTTGTGTAGAAAGAAGATAACGCATAGTCATGTACTTTATGTGTTCGGGTAACACGACATATACCTACACTCTCTACAAAGACAATTTCTGACATATTTGCCTCACCATCATAAATATATGAATTTTTTGTTAGCCTGTCAAAAAGTCCTATAGCGAATTACCTTTAACATGTTATTTCACTTGTTCACCGTTTGGTTAGTCGATTCTTAGTTTTTACTTTTATTCATTTATTGTAGTTGTTTATTACTTTTGTTTATTAGATTGTTTGTTTAAACCTTAATTGTGATAACATTGTTTGTTAGCTTTACCTTCTCCCTCCTCAAAAATGACTGTTTTCTGGATCATTTTTTTAAGATCAAAATTGACAATTTTCGAATACCCTCTTCACTCCTCCTGTATTCCCCCCCTCCCCCCTTTATTTGTCTAAAATCACTTTAGTGAATAGACATTAAATCGCAGTCCACCACCACACAAACACACACGTACACACACACGCACTCATCATCATCAGCACAGCATCATCATTTGCCCTGCCGCATGGCTTTGGCGATCATGACCCTCCATACGAATCTATCCTTTGCTGCTGTAGGTATATCCCCCACCCTCTCTATCTTCAAAATCTATCCATTGCTGCTGTAAGTACACCTGCACCCTCTCTATCTTCAAAATCTGTCCTTTGGTGCTGTAAGTACATCTGCACCCTCTCTATCTTCAAATTGTCCTTTACTGCTGTAAGTACATCTCCACCCTCTCTATCTTCAAACTCTGTCCTTTGCTGCTGTAAGTACATCTGCACCCTCTCTATCTTCAAACTCTATCCTTTCCTGCTGTAAGTACATCTGTACCCTCTCTATCTTCAAAATCTATCCTTTGCTGCTGTAAGTACATCTGTACCCTCTCTATCTTCAAAATCTTCCTTTGCTGCTGTAAGTACATCTGCACCTCTCTATCTTCAAAATCTATCTTTGCTGCTGTAAGTACATCTGCCACCCTCTCTATCTTCAAAATCTATCCTTTGCTGCTGTAAGTACACCTGCACCCTCTCTATCTTCAAAATCTGTCCTTTGCTGCTGTAAGTACATCTGCATCCTCTCTATCTTCAAAATCTGTCCTTTGCTGCTGTAAGTACATCTCCACCCTATCTTCAAAATCTGTCCTTTTTCTGCTGTAAGTACACCTGCACCCTCTCTATCTTCAAAATATGTCCTTTGCTGCTGTAAGTAATCGCACCCTCTCTATCTTCAAAATCTGTCCTTTGTGCTGTAAGTACATCTGCACCCTCTCTATCTTCAAAATCTGTCCTTTACTGCTGTAAGTACATCTGTACCCTCTCTATCTTCAAAATCTGTCCTTTGGTGCTGTAAGTACATCTGCACCCTCTCTATCTTCAAAATCTGTCCTTTGGTGCTGTAAGTACATCTCCCACCCTATCTTCAAAATCTGTCTTTTGCTGCTGTAAGTACACCTGCACCCTATCTATCTTCAAAATATGTCCTTTGCTGCTGTAAGTATATCCGCACCCTCTCTATCTTCAAAATCTGTCCTTTGGTGCTGTAAGTACATCTGCACCCTCTCTATCTTCAAAATCTGTCCTTTACTGCTGTAAGTACATCTCCACCCTCTCTATCTTCAAAATCTGTCCTTTGCTGCTGTAAGTACATCTGCACCCTCTCTATCTTCAAAATCTATCCTTTGTGCTGTAAGTATATCTGCACCCTCTCTATCTTCAAAATCTGTCCTTTCCTGCTGTAAGTACATCTGTACCCTCTCTATCTTCAAAATCTGTCTTTCCTGCTGTAAGTACATCTGTACCCTCTCTATCTTCAAAATCTGTCCTTTGGTGCTGTAAGTATATCTGCACCCTCTCTATCTTCAAAATCTGTCTTTTGCTGCTGTAAGTACATCTGTACCCTCTCTATCTTCAAAATCTGTCTTTTGCTGCTGTATATATCTTACCTTATTTCAATTGTCTTCTGCTGTAGTATCTGTACCTCTCTATCTTCAAAATCTGTCCTTTACTGCTGTAAGTACATCTGTACCTCTCTATCTTCAATCTGTCCTTTGGTGCTGCAAGTATATCTGCACCCTCTCTATCTTCAAAATCTGTCTTTTGCTGCTGTAAGTACATCTGCACCCTCTCTATCTTCATCCACTCCGCTAGTCTGTCCACATGAGAATTCGTACAATCAACACACATGCACAAATACCTACATACTAGTAGAGTTTAACCACACGTATACAGACCCCATAGTCATCAACATACACCGGTACATGAAAGACTGCATAAAGTTCTTTGACCAGCAGTTAAGAGGTGACAGTACATAACAATAGTCACGACAATTGCCGTGGCGCGGTGGCCAGCGCAACGCATTACCAAATAGAAGGTATTGGGTTCGGATTACATCATTTCTGTCCTGGACAAATTCCCAACCGAGTGGCTAGTTGTGTTGTGATTTAGACCTTTAATCATTTATTTACTTTATTGATCTCTTCTTTCGTTTGAAGATAAGATACACATGTCATTTACACGTAACCAAGATCGTTCCAAAGATAGACTGATACAATCATCATCATCATCAGGTGCCTTGCCGCATGGCGTTGGCAATTATGGACTTCCATCTGTCTCTATCACTTTTGTCTCAAGCATCTCTTTCACCTTCCTTGTCTTCAGCCACTCTGCTAGTCCGTCTAGCATCTTCTCCCTGGGTCTACCCGATGCTCTCCTTCCCTCCAGCTTTCCCGTTGTGACCAGGTGTTCTAATTCTCCTTTCCTCATAAAATGGCCTATGAATGTTGCCTGCCTTTTCCTAATCTTCCTTATGAATGATCTACTTGTGTCTGCCTCCATCAAGGTGTTTCTCGTTTGTTTACTTTGCTGTCCACGGAACTCTCAACATCCTTCTTAGAAACCACATCTCGCTGCCTCAATCTTATTCTGGCTTTGCTTGTTGACTGTCCACGCCTCGCAACCATACAACAGTATTGGTTCTATATAACATTCAAGAACTCTCTTCCTGATGTTAATTGATAGGCATTTGTTGGTAAGAATTTCTATGTGCATCTGCCATCTGGTGAAACGATCATTCCCAGGTATTTAATATTATCAACTTGTCTCAAGGTTGTGCCGTTTGCTGTTATTTTGCATGAGGGGATTTCATGTTTTTTTTGCTGATTACCGTGACTTCAGTCTTCCTGCTGTTTAGTTCCAATCCCTTACCTTTGCTTTCTATTTCAAGTATATTCACAAGGTTTTGTAGGTCCCTTTCACTTTCTGCAATTAGCACGGTGTCATCTGCGTATCGAATGTTGTTAATCATTTTTCCTCCAACCTTTAATCCAGGGTCTTCCTTCAGGTATCTTATGATGTTTTCGCTGTAAAGTGAAAACAGATCTGGTGACAAAACACAACCTTGTCTGACTCTTCTTTTGATGTTTTGCAAAAAGAGCTTATTTCGTTTTTTATTCTCATTGCAGCTGTTTGTTCCCAATACATGTTTCTGATTATTCGTAGATCTTTTCTATCAATATTGAGTCTTTCTAGTTGGTTGATCAGTTCTTCATGTCTTACCCGATCGAAAGCCTTAGTATAGTCAACAAAGCATGAATACAATACTGATACAATACGAGTATAAAATAAAGTAGTCTTGGTAAAAATGGGCTAGGTAGGACCTCAGGACCTGGCCAGCTCAAGGGTTTATGTGCAGGCTTAAGGCTCGTGCCATGATCACCGTACATATGGCACATGTGACGTTAGTGCATGTGAAATTCATTCCGAGTGCGTAGACGTCATCTTGAGAAACTGAAACTGAAACCGAAACTTCTGTCAAAATCAGTCTGGGCTTTTTCAGCTCCAACCAACTCCAGCCCAGAGCCCAAAGCCCATATGGGCTCATTGGGAAGAATGGAACCACGCAGTCGAGTCTCATCCACTTCACGGACGAGTTGCTGGACCAGCTAGTGGGGGGTGGGGTTGAGGTGGGGGTAGGGTGGGAGGTGGGGTGGGGGTGTTTTTTTTTTGTATTCTGACCAGATGACTAAAAATGACTATCACTTCCACCTAAAGAAAATACCATTCCAGGCATCATCATGTTTCCGGGTTAGCAGATCTGCAACGGGTAAAGGAGATGCTTCTTAAGCGTCTCCACATGAAAGCGAACCTGTCGCTGCTGTTCTCAGATCCCTGCTGCTGCTGTTGCTGTCGGCTAAACTCTGCAAACTGTTCTCACCAGACTCTGAAACGCTCCGTCCCCTGCCAAACTGGTGCTTTCCACAGCGGAAACGACACAAGACCTCGTGGGCCACTGCCCTGCGGAACTTCCCGCCAGCGCAGCAGTACACGAGGAAGGTGACGCACTTGTTGGCATAGAGGAGGTAGAAGACGACGTTGAAAGCCAGAGCGTTGGCCTTGGCCTTGCCAGGGTCATCATGGAGGTCGTCAATCTGGGAGGTGACTATGAGATGGATGGAGAAAGGGTAGGAGAGGAGGAAGAGGCCAGTGACTCCCCGAGAAGCATCTTGGTGACCTGGACGCTGACCTTGTTGTAGCTCGTTCCGGCGTGGATCGACATGGTGGAGAAGGAACGAGTCGGCTTGCCTGTAAAGTGGGCCGGGTGTGGAGTATCCTCCCTTGTTTTCAGTTCTTTCCCTTGTCTGTTCTTGCGGACGTGGCAGATGAGAACCGAATTACTGACGATCATCACCACAAAACAAAAAGTGTCGAAAATGGCATCCAGCCAAGGCCAGTAATGACGGTAAAACACATTATAGCTGGCGCTGCTGTTAGTCACGTCACACAGTCGATCTTTCCGCTCCAGGGAGACAATCACTGACGAAAACCAGAAATGAAAATCTTTGACTACCACAATGGCTAAGCAGATACCTGTGACGATTTTCGCTCTCTTCACCAAATCTACTGTCGTCATGGGACGTAAGATGACGTAAGCACGATCTGCCGTCATCGCTGCGATCAAGATCATTCCAAAGTCAGCCTGACCCCACCCGTAGAAGTTGAAGAACTTGCACAGTACGTCAGCTCCATTCTCTCGAACGATGGCCTCTGGGAAGTTGACGTGAAGCCAGTGAGCGAAGAGCAGAATAGGAATGCTGGTGATGTCGTTGATGGCTCCTACCATCATGTAGACGGAAGTGGACAAGTGACGGAAGTTCTTAGTGCGCATGCCCAAGATGATCAACCCGTTGAAGACGACGCCGACCAGGATGAGCAGCCAGGGCATGAACGTGTTGATGGCCTGGGTGGCTCGGTCGACGCTCATGTCCGCTTCGGGGGTCCGGTTGAGGCCGGAGGTTTGATCCCCCGTCTGATTCATGTCATGGACTGTTTGATGGCAGGTTTGTGAGATGGTTGGGGTGGTTGAGGTGGTCGTGGTAGGGGAAGATGATGGGGTCGTTGTGGTTGTGGAGTTGATGGCTGCTCTGGTTGTGATCTCACGTGGATCTGGCCTTCAGACCTGCAGAACAAATAGATGGATGCAAATATCAGCTGTTACCTTTATCTGTTAACCCTTTGACTCCCGCACCCTGTACACCAGCATCCTGTATTGCCAACCATGCTAACCAAGCACAAACTTAACCCTTTGATTCCTTCACCCTATTCACCAGCTTCCTGCAGGAAACTTGTGGATGGGGTGATTGCAGGAAGCTGGTGGATAGGGTGAAGAATCAAAGGGTTAAGTTGTTTGCAGTTGGTGGATAGGGTGCGGGAGTCAAAGGGTTAAACAAAAGGTTTCCAGATTTGGTTACGTTTTACATCATGCAAGACACGAAATAAATCTGAACCTTGTGAGTCTAGTGATATTGGACTTTTAAGTCACAGTTATGCTGATCATCATCATCATTCTTCTTCTTGTTCTTGTTCTTGAATGAATGAATGAATCTTTTATCTAATGTCTGTTCACAATAGTGATTTTACACACACACACACACACACACACACACACACACACACACACACACACACACACACACACACACACACACACACACACACACAAGAGAGAGAGAGAGGAGAGAGAGAGAGAGAGAGAGAGAAGAGAGAGACAGAGAGAACAGAGAGAGAGAGAGAGAGAGAGAGAGAGAAAGAGAGAGACAGAGACAACAGAGAGAGAGAGAGAGAGAACAGAGAGAGAGAGAAGAAAATGAAACAAAAAAGAAAAGAAAAATCATTGTTGTTGTTGTTGTTCTTCTTCTTCTAGTTATAATACTATTATTATTATTTTATCATTGTTGTTGTTGTTGTTGTTGTTGTTATCAGTGTTATTGTTATTACAACGGTTACCATGGTTTTTAACTATTATCTTTCTATTTTATCCTGGATGTCGTTTTTGTCGTGGTGTCGCCCTGATATGGCTCTAGTGGTCGGCTGGGCTATAGGCAATATGAACTGAACCTATCAATACAATAATAATAATAATAACAATAATAATAATAATAATTATATTATTATTATTGTTATTATTATTATTATTATTAGTAGTAGTAGTAGTAGTATCATCATCGTTATTATTCATATTCTTATTATTATTACTATTGTTATTATTATTATTTCGACGAAATTTGACAGTTATATCTAGATTTCGTCCTTGTGTTTTGTTGAAAAACAACAGCTCATTTTCTCGTGTCTGTTATAATGAACAAGCTTTCTTTTTCGATTCACCCGCGTTTTGGGTTTTATGTACAAAGAAATTCAAAGCAATAAACTATTTTAAGAATCGACTATGAATAAGGGAAAAATCAAAGAGGCTTTCCTCTTCATCTCACCTACAGGCATCTTTAATTCATAAGTAAGTAATCAAAACCTATACTCTTAAAACATGAGGCTGGTGGACTTAGCACAAATCATGACGCCGAAAAAAGAGAGACAAGCAAACGAACGAATACCCACACAAAAACAAAACCAAAAAATCCAAAACAACAAACAAAACAAAAAGGCCCAACAAAAAACAAACAAACAAACAAACAAAAAACCAAACAACCCCCCCCCCCCCCACATCTCACACAAACATACACGTTCATACACTCACATACAAAAACACATATATACGCGGACGCACATTCTCATATACACACAACACATATACACACGTACGCGCTCCGCGCCAGCCACACCACACACACACACACACACACACACACACACCACACACACACACACACACACACACACACACACACACAGATGGAGAGAAAGAGAGAGGGAAACTGAAAGAGAGAGAGACAGAGACAGACAGACGGAGAGAGGGAGACAGCAGCAGAGGCAGAGAGAGAGAGAGGCAAACATAGAGAGAGAGAGGCAGACAGAGAAAGAAAATGAGAGAAAGAGAGAGTGAGAGAAAGCGAGGAGAAAGAGAGGGGTGAAGGAGATGAGACAAAGACGAGAGAAAGGGAGAGGAAAGAAAGAAGAGAAGAGAAGAGAGAGAATGGAGGAAGAGATGAAGAGAGAGGAGGAGAGAAAAGAGAGTGAAAGAAAGAGAGAAAGGAAAAAAGAAAGAAATAAAAAGAGAGAGAGAGAGAGGAGAGGGAGAGAGAGAGAGAAGAAAAAGAGGAAGAAAGACGAGGAAAGAGAAGAAGAGAGAGAGGGGGACAGAGAGAGAGAGAGGAGAGAGAAAGGAAGAAGAAAAAAGAAAGAATGAGAGAGAGAAAAGAGAAAGAGAGAGAGAAAGAGACAGAAACAGAAACAGAGACAGCCAGCCAGCCAGACAGCAGACAGCCAGACAGCCAGACAGGCACAGAGAGAGCTCACACATTGTTTAAAAGTACTCAGTAACGGGGATTTACCTTCACTTTTCTTTCATCTTAATTCTAGATGGAAGTTTATCACAATATCACCCAACAACACTGATCCCCCTACATCACCAAACCAGACATCAGCAAGTTAACAAACGTATAACAAGCCATCAATTCCTCGAAAAACAACAACAAATGTTTCGGTGGACCTTGACACACACATCCTCTCAGTACAACAAGACTAGTCATTATTTTTCATAAAACAATGCCGCATCTGCTTTCGACTGTACAGAGGAAGTCTTAAAATTCGCTGAAGGAGATTGTTATTTTGAAACAAACGATGCCTATACGATTCGTTGAGATTTATAAATAATCCAAAACAATCGTGAATGCCCGCGTTCAAGCAAACAGGAACCAGAAAAAAAAAACGAAAAAAATAATCACAAAGCGTATTTAATACAATCTGACAAGACAGGCGCAAAGTTTCGGCCAACTCTGACCTTTGTCAAGCGTAAGATCACGAACAAAGAAACATTCACCAGACATAAAAATTAGGAGAAAAAGACTGAAACTTCCCTGCTGCTTTGTTCAGTGTGAGAAAAGGACGGACTCTGAAACAAATATTTTTTCTCCTTCATAATGTCTCGCATTGACTATTGCAATTCACTCCTGTCTGGTCTTCCTGCCTCCACCATTCACATCCTACAGCGCATTCAAAACAATGCTGTACGCCTTGTACTCAAAAAGAAAAAAGCTGACCACATATCTCCTCTCCTGGCACAACTTCACTGGCTCCCTGTATCAAAGCCATACAGTACAAACTAGACACCATGTGCTACAAAAGCCTCAATAACGCAGCCCCCGATTACCTGTCAAGCCTACTTGAGATCTATGTTCCCTCACGTACCCTCCGCTCTGCCTCCGATCCTCTGACTTTTCGCTTTCCACGCACTAAGCTCAATACCTATGGTCCACGAGCCTTCTCTGTTTCTGGTCCACTCTCCTGGAACAAACTTCCTCTCTCAGTCCGTCAGCAACCTACTTTTGCCTCCTTCAAGTCCGCTCTCAAAACTCACCTTTTCTCCTCTGCATAAAATCCTAACCTCACTCAACCCCCCTCTGCAGCCTGTCTCCGCTCGGAGGGGAATCACTTTGTTTTAATATATAATTGTATATGATGTGCTCTCTGTGGTTTTCCATTGGTTTTATTCTTGCTTTTATTGCTTTTATTCTTTTCTCCCCATTTGTGGCCATGCATGTGTGTGTGTGTGTGTGTGTGTGTGTGTGTGTGTGTGTGTGTGTGTGTGTGTGTGTGTGTGTGTGTGTGTGTGTTGTGTGGTGCGTGTGTGTGCGTGCGTGCGTGTGTGCGTGTGTGTCTTTTCGGCGCTTGGATTTGATTTTGTCGAGATTTGCGCTATATAAATATTGTAATTATTATGTATGCATGTGCGGATTTATGTTATGTTATGTATTTGTTTGGGATGTATGGTATACGCTTAGATTTATATGTATGTATGTATGCATGTATACGCTCAGCTTAGATTTATGTATGTAAGTATGTAAGCATGTATGTATGCATGTATACGCTCATATGTATGTAGGTATGTATGCATGTATACGCTCAGCGCTTAGATTTGATTTTATCAAGATTTTGCGCTATATAAATAAAATATATTATTATTATTATTATTATATAGCAGTTCGTTGTCAACACGATTTTTTGTTTTTCTCAAACAACCATTCTATATACCGTTCGTTCTTACTTCACGCATAACTTCCTAAACAAACATTATATATAACTCGTTCTTGATAGAAAGAATGTCTTCTTAAACAAACATTACGTACTCTTCGTTCTTAATAGATCTTCTTAAACAGACGTTTAAGACACAGTTCTTTATTGATACAAGCAAATCTGCTTAACCCTTCGGTTCCCATATCCTATCCAACAACAGCAAAACCTTAAACTGGTGGATAGGGTGAGGGATTCAAAGGGTTAAGTTTTTGTTTTGCTAGCATGGTTGGCAATGCAGGATCTGGTGGACAGGGTGCAGAAATCAAAGGGTTAAACACACGATTTATATTCTGTTCTTAATATATCTTCTCAACAAACATTCTATATACTGTTCGTTATTAATACAAGCACATCTCTTGTAAAACGTTCTATCTACTGTTTTCTAAATACAAGTATATTTTCTTAACAAATGTTTCATACACTGTTCTGAATACAAGTATGTCCTCTAAAGCAAATATTACATACTGTTCGTTCTTAACAGATTTTCTTAAACAGACGTTATAAACACATTTCTTTCTTAATACAAGCATATCTTGTTAAACATTGTTTGTTCCTAATACAGGTATATTTTCTAAATAAACGTTACACTTAGAGTATAGCTTCTTAATCAAACATTCTATATGCTGTTTGTTCTTAATACAAGAACATTTTCTCAACAAACATTTCATACACCGTTTGTTTTTGATACAAGCACATCTCCTTAAAGGCTGCATATAGTTTGTTCTTAATAAAAGTATATCTTCTTAAATAAAAGTTTGAATGTAGTTCCTTTCTAATACAAACATATCTTAATAAACAAACGTTCTATATACTGTTCGTTCTTAACACAAGTACATTTTCTTAACAAACGTTTCATACACTGTTTGCTCTTAATACAAGTACCGGTATATCTTCTTAATAAAAGTTTCGTATTTTGTTTGTTCTTAATACAAGTATAGCTTCTAAAATGTTGCATTTAGTTCGTTCTTAATACAACCATATCACCATATCACGTCACATACACTTCGTTCTTTGTACAAAATATACCTTCTTAAAAAAATTCTATATACTACTAGTTCTAAATACAAGTATATCTTCTTAAATAAGCATTATATGTAGTTCGTTCTTAATAGAAAGTATGTATTCTCAAACACACGTTCTATATATTGTTGGTTCTTAATACAGGTATCTCTTCTTAAACAAACATTTTGTAACTGTTCTTTCTTAATACAAACATGTCTTCTTAAACAAACAGTACATACAGTTCGTTCTTAATACAAATATACCTTCTTAAACAAACGTTCTTAATGCAAGTATATCTTCTTAAAGAAACGTTCTTAATGCAAGTATATCTTCTTAAACAAACGTTCTTAATGCAAGTATATCTTCTTAAAGAAACGTTCTTAATGCAAGTATATCTTCTTAAACAAACGTTCTTAATGCAAGTATATCTTCTTAAACAAACGTTCTTAATGCAAGTATATCTTCTTAAACAAACGTTAGACGTAGTTCGTTCTTAATAAAGTATAATTTCTTAACAAACGTTTCGTACATTGCTTTTTTATAATATCAATATAGTTTCTTAAACATACAATATATATATATATATATATACTGTTCGTTCTTAATGCAAGTATATCTTCTTAACAAACATTACATACCTTTCGTTCTTAAATCAAGTATATCTTCTTAAACAAACATTACATACCTTTCGTTCTTAAATCAAGTATGTCTTCTTAAACAAACATTACATACCTTTCGTTCTTGAATCAAGTATGTCTTCTTAAACAAACACTACATACCTTTCGTTCTTGAATCAAGTATGTCTTCTTAAACAAACATTACATACCTTTCGTTCTTAAATCAAGTATGTCTTCTTAAACAAACATTACATACCTTTCGTTCTTAAATCAAGTATGTCTTCTTAAACAAACATTACATATCTTTCGTTCTTAAATCAAGTATATCTTCTTAAACAAACATTACATATCTTTCGTTCTTAAATCAAGTATATCTTCTTAAACAAACATTACATACCTTTCGTTCTTAAATCAAGTATGTCTTCTTAAACAAACATTACATACCTTTCATTCTTAACTCAAGTATATCTTCTTAAACAAACGTTAAATATGGTTCGTTCTTAATACAAGATGTCTCCTTAAAAAGGTTAGGTGTGCTGTTTGTTCTTAATACGAGTATCATTTCTTAAGAAATGTTTCATACACCGTTTGTTCTTAATTTAAGTTTATTTTCTTAACAAACGTTTCAATCACTGTTTGTTCTTAATACGAGTTTATCTTCTCAAACAAACGTTTCATACACTGTTTGTTGTTAATACAATTATACCTTCTTAAATATTACATACAGTTCGTTCTTAATACAAATACATCTTCTTAAACAAAGGGTTATACAGTTCGTTCTTAATTCAAGTATATCTTCTTAAACACACATTTTACAAATAGTTCGTTCTTAATATAAATGTATCTTTTTTACAAACGTTTTAGATACTGTTAGCTCTTAATACAAGTACATCTTTTTTTTCCCCACAACATGATTCAGTGACTCTAAAAATTACAAAAGCACAGTTCACATCAAAATTGAGCAATCATAAGATATCAAGTATTTTAAAGGATGGTTCAGTGACTCTGAAACTTACGAAAGCATTTTTGACAAAATATGAATTCAGTGACACAAACTATCATTTGTTCTAAAACACAATACACTGACCCTAAAACAAACATAAGCATATCTTACAAACATACTTGAGCAACACATATTGTTTGTTTCACAACATGATCAACTGAGTCTTAAACTCACAAAAGCACTTCTTTTGACAAACCCAGTTGAGCGACAGAATATACCATTTGTTTTAAAACATAATTCAACGGCTCTAATAGGCCAGCACATTTGACAAACATAATTGATTGACACAAAATATCATTTGATCTCAAACACAATTTGCTGTCTCTAAAACATACATAACACATTTAACAAACGCAACTGAGCAACACAATATATTATTTGTTCTAAAACGTAAATCAATCACTCTTCAACTTACAAAAGCAGCTTTCACAATCGGAAATGAACGATACAACTACAACTTATTATTTCACATTATTTATCGTTAAACACAATCCCCTCACACTGAAACGTAAAAAAGCACTGTTGACAGCAACAATTGAGCGATCAGGACACTGCGTGTACAATGATGATGGGAAGTGAAAACAACGAGGAAGTAAGCATCCATTGTGCTTGCACTATTAAACTCAAACCACTCAAAGTATTGTTTGTGGAATATGGTCAGATGTTGTTATTGGTACGTGTGTGAGTGAGCGTGTGTGTGTGTGTGTGTGTGTGTGTGTGTGTGTGTGTGTGTGTGTGTGTGTGTGTGTGTGTGTATGTGTGTGTGTGTGTGTGTGTGTTTGTGTTTGTGTTTGTGTGTGTGTGTGTGTGTGTGTTCG
Source organism: Monoplex corrugatus (assembly GCA_030674185.1). Classification (NCBI taxonomy): domain Eukaryota; kingdom Metazoa; phylum Mollusca; class Gastropoda; order Littorinimorpha; family Ranellidae; genus Monoplex; species Monoplex corrugatus. Next base: position 10,348,148 of record JAPXFY010000032.1, on the reverse strand, counting down.
TTCTTTGATTTAACGTCTGTTCACTATGAGTGATATTAGACGGGGAAAAAATGGAGGATGGGAGATGGGCGAGTTGGACTGGGGGCAGAGGGGAGAATGAGTATGAGACATGAATAAGCGTGTAAATATAAAAATGGAACAAAATCTTAACACTAACAGTTAACATTAACAATGCGAAGGGAAAATTTAACGCTAAAGTACAAACTTCATAAACTTAAAGCAATACATTAACAGGACTGTGAACCAATGATTCTGAAATTTTAACTGACAAAGATTGATCTGAAGTTACTTCTTTAAAATGAGTTTCAGAATAGTTTTCTTGTGTAAACATTTTTGGTAAAAAGGAACGTAGCTTTTTGCAGTAAAATAAACAGTGAAACAGTGTGAACTGTTCTCCGCAAATACACTTGATATTTTTACAATATTTTGTTTTCAACGCGTTTAGCTGAATACGAAAATGAACAGCAACAATTGATCTCGAATGATATATGGAAGAATACTGCAATTTTTTACATACATTTTGAAAAGGACGTTTTATCATTTGTTGTGTCACACACTTTTCATTGAATTGTGTGTGTGTGCGTGCATGCTCGTGCGCATGTGTGTATATACATATCTATCTATCTATCTATCTATCTATCTATCTATCTATCTATCTATCTATCTACCTATCCATCTATCTATCTATCTATCTATCTATCTATCTATCTATCTATCTATCTATCTATGTGCACACCCGCCTTCCTCAAGGGGACTTTATTCACTGACTAATATATTATATATATGTGCGCGCATGTGTGTGTGTTTGTGTGCGTGTTTGCATGCGTGCATGTGTGTGTGTGTGTATGTGTGTGTGTGTGTGTGTCTGTGTATGTGTTTGCTTGCGTGTGTGTACGTGTCTGCGCGTGTGCGTGTATGTGTTTGTTTTTGTGTGTGTATGTGTGTGTGCGTGTATGTGTTTGTGCGTTTGTATGTGTGTGTGTTTGCTTGTGTGTGTATATGTGTGCGTTTGCTTGTGTGTGTATATGTGTATGTGTGTGTGCGTATGTGTGTGTGTGTGTTGTGTGTATGTGTGTGTGCGTGTGTGTGTGTATGTGTGTGTGCATGAGTGTGTGTGTGTATGTGTATGTATGTGTGTGTGTGTATGTGTGTGTGCGTGTGTGTGTGTGTGTATGTGTGTGTGTGTGTGTGTATGTGTGTGTGTGTGTACAAACTAAACAAGATCAGATTGCTGTTCCACTTCATCAGAACAGGCGTGTGTTGATCATTCTGATCACGAACTTGATAAACGAATCAGTAATTATTCATCGATTTTTGATAGGCTTACTGTCATCTTAAGCCCCACAGAGGATTTAGAAAGACGAATATTTTTAGGCGTCATTACAAGATAAACTGGTCATACCACCAATGAACAAGTTCACCAAACTATCAAGCAGCACACTGGATAATAATTATGAAGCTCTACTGGCTTGCCGGGCTCTTTTGTTCTTTTGATAGAGCCGTGAAAGTGAAAGAGAAAGAGACCTACAAAACCTTGTGAATATATTAGAAATAGAAAGCAAAGGTAAGGGGCTGAAACTAAACAGCAGGAAGACTGAAGTCATGGTGATCAGTAAAAAACATGAAATACCCTCATGCAAAATAATAGCAAATGGCACAACCTTGACACAGGTTGATAAATTCAAATACCTGGGAACGATCATTTCATCTGACGGCAGATGCACATCAGAAATAGCCGGCAGAATCGGCCAAGCCAAAACAGCATTCAAGAAGATGACAACCATTCTTACCAACAAATGCCTATCAATTAACATCAGGAAGACAGTTCTTGAATGTTATATAGAACCAATACTTTTGTACGGATGCGAGGCATGGACAGTCAACAAACAAAGCCAGAACAAAATTGAGGCAGCCGAGATGTGGTTTCTAAGAAGAATGTTGAGGGTTCCATGGACAGCAAAGAAAACAAACGAGACAGTCTTGATGGAGGCAGACACAAGTAGATCACTCATAAGGAAGATTAGGAAAAGACAGGCAACATTTATATCCCATTTTATGAGGAAGGGGGATTTGGAGCACCTGGTCACAACGGGAAAGCTGAAGGGAAAGTGAGCACCAGGTAGACCCAGAGAGAAAATGCTGGACGGACTTGCAAAGTGGCTGGGGACGAGGAGGGTGGGGGAAATGCTAGGGGCAACGAGAGATAGAGGCAGATGGAAGTTCATGATCGCCAACGCCATGCGGCAGCTCAATAACTATGGTCCACGAGCCTTCTCTGTTTCTGGTCCGCTCTCCTGGAACAAACTTCCTCTCTCAGTCCGTCAGCAACCTACTTTTGTCTCCTTCAAGTCCGCTCTCAAAACTCACCTTTTCTCCTCTGCATAAAATCCTGACCTCACTCAATCCCCTCTGCAGCCTGTCTCCACTCGGAGGTGAATCACATTGCAATATATAATTGTATATAATATGCTCTCTATAATTTTCCATTGCTTTTATTCTTTCTCCCCATTTATAGCCGTGTGCGTGTGTGTGTGTATGTGTGTGTGCGCGTGTGTGTTCGTTCGTTCCTTGATTTAACGTCTTTTCACTATAAGTGTGTGTGCGTGCGTGTGTGTGTGTTTCAGCGCTTAGATTTGATTTTATCAAGATTTTGCGCTATATAAATATTGTAATTATTATATATGATGATGATGATGATGATAGAGCCGTGGACTAAAGATCTGATATCTTGAGTTCAACCACAGCCTGCAACATAAAAAACTGGCCTGTTGGCCGCCCATCTTAATGTCTCCATTATCCTGGTGTGTCAGCTTAAGTTTCATAGGTCCACTGGCCTGTTGGCTGCCCATCTTAATGTCTCCGTCATCCTGGTGGTGTCAGCTTAATGTTTCATAGGTCCGTTGGCCTGTTGGCTGCCCATCTTAACGTTTCCATCAATCTGGTGGTGTTAGCTTACTGTTTGATAGGTCCACTGGCCTGTTGGCTGCCCGTCTTAACGTTTCCATCATTCTGGTGGTGTTAGCTTACTGTTTCATAGGTCCACTGGCCATGTTGGCTGCCCATCTTAATGTTTCTATCATTCTAGTGGTGTTAGCTTACTGTTTCATAGTTCCACTGGCCTGTTGGCTGCCCATCTTAATGTTTCCATCATTCTGGTGGTGTTAGCTTAATGTTTCATAGGTTCACTGACTGTTGGCTGCCCGTCTTGATGTTTCATCATTTTGGTGGTGTCAGCTTAGTGTTTGATAGGTCCACTGGCCTGTTGGCTGCCCATCTTAATGTTTCCATCATTTTGGTGGTGTCAGCTTACTGTTTGATAGGTCCACTGGCCTGTTGGCTGCCCGTCTTGATGTTTCCATCATTTTGGTGGTGTCAGCTTAATGTTTGATAGGTCCACTGGCCTGTTGGCTGCCCATCTTAACGTTTCCATCATTCTGGTGGTGTCAGCTAACTGTTTCATAGGTCCACTGGCCTGTTGGCTGCCCATCTTAATGTTTCCATCATTTTGGTGGTGTCAGCTTATTGTTTGATAGGTCCACTGGCCTGTTGGCTGCCCATCTTAACGTTCCATCATTCTGGTGGTGTCAGCTAACTGTTTCATAGGTCCACTGGCCTGTTGGCTGCCCATCTTAATGTTTCCATCATTTTGGTGGTGTCAGCTTAGTGTTTGATAGGTCCACTGGCCTGTTGGCTGCCTGTCTTAATGTTTCCATCATTCTGGTGATGTCAGCTTAATGTTTCATAGGTCCACTGGCCTGTTGGCTGCCCGTCTTAACGGTTCCATCATTCTAGTGGTGTCAGCTTACTGTTTCATAGGTCCACTGGCCTGTTGGCTGCCCATCTTTATGTTTCCATCATTCTGGTGATGTCAGCTTATTGTTTGATAGGTCCACTGGCCTGTTGGCTGCCCATCTTAATGTTTCCATCATTCTGGTGAGTGTCGGCTTAGTGTTTTATAGGTCCCTGGCCTGTTGGCTGCCCATCTTAATGTTTCCACCATTCTGGTGGCGTCAGCTTAGTGTTTCAAAATTCCCTTCCCAATTTCAAGACCTTGCCAGCGCATAGGGTTTTGCGCAGGCTTAGGGAGTCTGCCAGACAGATATTTGTTGGTAGATTTGGGTGGAGCGCATATGGAATTGTCCGAGTGCAATGACTCCCTCTTGAACAAACTCCAAAGAACCAAACTGACTTCAATTAAGAAAAGAAAACTAAGTCGTTATGGAAGCGTAAGACGGAGCAGCAGGGAAGTTTCAGTCTTTTTCTCCTAATTTTTGTATCTGGTGTTTGTTTGTTTGTGATCTTACGCTTGACAGAAGGCCAGTTGGCTGAGAATTTGCGCCTGTCTTGTCTGGTTGTATTAAATACACGTTCTTATAGTTTTTACGTGTTTTTTCTTCCCTGGTTCCTGTTTGCTTGAACGCGGGCAGTCACACTTGTTTTGGATTAAGTCACCATGGCCATGTAACAGTTACCCAATTCCACTGGATTAAGTCACCATGGCCATGTAACAGTTACCCAATTCCACTGGATTAAGTCACCATGGCCATGTAACAGTTACCCAATTCCACTGGATTAGGTCACCATGGCCATGTAACAGTTACCCAATTCCACTGGATTAAGTCACCATGGCCATGTAACAGTTACCCAATTCCACTGGATTAGGTCACCATGGCCATGTAACAGTTACCCAATTCCACTGGATTAAGTCACCATGGCCATGTCACAATTACCCAATTCCACTGGATTAGGTCACCATGGCCATGTAACAGTTACCCAATTCCACTGGATTAAGTCACCATGGCCATGTAACAGTTACCCAATTCCACTGGATTAAGTCACCATGGCCATGTAACAGTTACCCAATTCCACTGGATTAAGTCACCATGGCCATGTAACAGTTACCCAATTCCACTGGATTAAGTCACCATGGCCATGTAACAGTTACCCAATTCCACTGGATTAAGTCACCATGGCCATGTAACAGTTACCCAATTCCACTGGATTAAGTCACCATGGCCATGTAACAGTTACCCAATTCCACTGGATTAAGTCACCATGGCCATGTAACAGTTACCCAATTCCACTGGATTAGTCACCATGGCCATGTAACAGTTACCCAATTCCACTGGATTAGGTCACCATGGCCATGTAACAGTTACCCAATTCCACTGGATTAAGTCACCATGGCCATGTAACAGTTACCCAATTCCACTGGATTAAGTCGCCATAGCCATGTACAGTTACCAATTCCACTGGATTAAGCCACCATGGCCATGTAACAGTTACCCATTCACTGATAAAATGAAAAGTCTCAGGAGACGACAGGGAAAAAGCGACGGACTGCCCACATTGCAGAATGGGGGGGAAAAAAGAACAGAAAAGGAAACATCTGGTGGAAACCCAGGCTTTGGTTTACAACCAACAGAGCTGGAAAAGTTCTTAAGTGCGGCGGACAAAGGATCCTTCAAAGGTGTGAAGACAGAAAAAGAAGAAGAAGGAGGAGGAGGAGGAGAGGAAGAAAAAGAAGATAAAGACGAAGAAGAAGAAGAAGAAGGAGGAGGAGGAGGAGGAGGAAGAGGAGGAGGAGGAGAAGAAGAAGAAGAAGAAGAAGAAGAAGAAGAAGATGATGATGATGATGATGATGATGATGAAGAAGAAGGATAGAAGTAGAAGAAGAAGAAGTAGACGAAGAAGAAGAAGACAAAGAAGAATGCGAAGAAGAATGCGAAGAAGAATGCGAAGAAGAAGAAGAATGCGAAGAAGGAGAATGCGAAGAAGAATGCGAAGAAGAATGCAAAGAAGAATGCGAAGAAGAAGAATGCGAAGATGAAGAAGAATGCGAAGAAGAAGAAGAAGAATGCGAAGAAGAAGAATGCGAAGAATGCGAAGAAGAAGAAGAATGCCAAGAAGAATGCGAAGAAGAATGCGAAGAAGAAGAAAGAAGAATGCGAAGAAGAAGAATGCGAAGAAGAAGAAGAATGCGAAGAATGCGAAAGAAGAAGAAGAAGAAGAAGAATGCGAAGAATGCGAAGAAGAAGAAGAATGCGAAGAAGAAGAAGAAGAAGAAGAAGAAGATTAAAGAAGAAGAAGAATGCGAAGAAGAAGAAGAAGAAGAAGAAGAAGAAGGAGAAGAAGAAGAAGAAGAAGAAGAAGAAGAAGAAGAAGAAGAAGGAAGAAGAAGAAGAAGAGAAGAAGAAGAAGAAGAAGAAAGAAGAAGAAGAAGAAGAAGAAGAAGAAGAAGAAGAAGAAAAAGAGCCACTTGGATTATCTCGATTCATTATTGCTACTGCTGTTTCTACTCCCTCCTGCACTACTACTACTATCTCTCTCTGCCTCTGTCTCTGTGTCTGTCTCTCTGTCTCTGTCTCTCTTTCTCTCTCTCTCTCCCTCTTTCTCTCTCTCTGTCTCTCATTGTCTGTCTCTCCCTTCTTCGCATTCTTCTTCTTCTTCTTCTTTCGGTGGAAATGGTGACTGAATGAGAAACATTCAGTGACGAGATACATTCTACTAGAAATAGCTTAAGCTGTTTCGAGACCATGACAATTTGCCACAAGGATAGACATAGAAACCACACAGCAATTGTCTGACAGACACCTTAAGCCTGCGGAAATCCCTAGGCGTAGGAATGACCTCAAATGGGGAAGGGATGGGGTGGTGGGGGTGGGGGTGGTTGGGTGGTGGAACAGGTACATCTGTAACATTGACACCACCAAAGTAGATCAAGCGTTAAGACGGGTAACACACACGAACTGTGAACAGCCCTAAATTAAAGGTTGACACGCAAGCGTGTGCACGCGTGCACACACACACACACACACACACACACACACACACACACACACACACACACACACAAGCACACACACACAACACATACACACAACACACACACATACACACAACACATACACACAACACACACACATACACACAACACATACACACAACACAACACACACACACACACAAGCACACATGTACACACACACGAGTACAGACACACAAACGCACACACACACATATACACTCATACAGATACACTCACTCACACACACACACACACATACACTCACACATAACAGACACCACACACACACAAACATACACAAACATACACACACATACACACACTTACACACATACACACACATACACATACACACATACACACACAAACACACACATACACATACACAAACATACACACACACAAACACACGCACAGACACACACACACACACACACACACACACACACACACAAACACACACTTACGTATCTGACCTGGTCAAACAGTCTAACATAAATCTGGATGAAATAGCTGAAACACCATCCACAACGACCATCCCTACATGGGAAATGCTAAAAGCTACTTTTGATATTGATTATACAGATGCTAAGAAATATGAAAACGTTAACATTTCGAAATGCAGAGCAAGAGAACATATCGATGAAAAATACCGTACCCACCTCCATATTTTTACCGATGGATCAGTCTTAGAAAATAAATGTGCTGGAGCAGCATTTTATGTCCCAAAATATAAAATAATAAAGTCATTTTTCATTGGGGCAAATATATCTATCTTTACAGCGGAATTAGTCGCTATTTTACAAGCGTTGCATTATCTAGTAAACCTTACACATGTATTTTTCAAAGTAGTTCTCTTTGTTGATTCAAAATCTGTATTATATGCCTTGCAGTCTTTTGATACAGACACAAGACCTGATATAATTACTGAGGCAAATCATCTTATACATCGTTTAAGGATAAAAGGTACAGATCTCAGTTTATGCTGGGTGCCTTCTCACGTTGGTCTTCACGGCAACGAAGTAGTTGACAGAGCAGCTAAGCAAGGTGCACACAGTTCTGATAATACTACAGAATTACGTATTAATACTTCCGTAAAAGAAGCTTGCAACTTGCTAGAATCAGCCTCATGGATTCGTTTTCATGAACATTTCCATGAAAAGTTTGTGTCACAACAAATGATAAAACTTTCATTTCAAAATGTGTGTAAAAAATTGCAGTTTTCTTCCATATATCATTTGAGAACGATTGTTGCTGTTCATTTTCGTATTCAGCTAAACGCATTGAAAACAAAATACTGTAAAAATGTCAAGTGTATTTGCGGCGAACAATTCACACTGTTTCACTGTCTATTTTACTGCAAAATGCTACGTTCTTTTTTACCAAAAATGTTTACACAAGACAATTATTCTGAAACTCATTTTAAAGAAGTAACTTCCGATCAATTTTTGTCAGTTAAAATTTCAGAATCGTTGGTTCACAGTCCTGTTAATGCATTACTTTAAGTTTATGAAGTTTGTACTTTAGAGTTAAATTTTCCATACACATTGTTGATGTTAAATGTTAGTGTTAAGTTATTGTTCCATTTTTCTATTTCCCACCTACTTATGTCTATAACTATGTCTCCTCTATGCCCCAAAACAAACCAACCCATCTCTCATCTCGCTTTTTTTTTTTTTTTTTTTTTTTTCGTCTAATATCACTCATAGTGAAAAGACGTTAAATCAAAGAACGAACGAACAAACACACACACACACAAACGCACACTCACACACACACACACTCACAAACACACACACACACACACTCACACACACATACACACACACAAACACACACACACAAACACACACTCACACAAACACACACAAACACACACCCACACACATACACACACACCCCACCCCCACACACACTCGCACACACACATACACACACACACACACACACA
>JAPXFY010000032.1:10331889-10334389 GCA_030674185.1 Monoplex corrugatus | reverse complement strand
GAAGGGGCTAGAAAAAGGTGCCCTAAACATTGCCTGCTTCAACTACCGGACCAGCATACCGCGGCTGGTAGGGATCCCATTTAGCAATCGAAAAAGAAATGAAACAAAGGTGACAAGACTCACCATAGGTACATGGAATGTACGTAACTTCTAGACAATGCCAAAGCTGACCGACCTGATAGAAGAACTGTACTGGTTGCTAGAGAATTAGCTCGTTACAGGGTTGATATTGCCGCTCTATCAGAGACCAGACTGACTGAAGGTCAACTCACTGAGACAGGTGCTGGCTATACATTCTTCTGGAGAGGACGTAAACAAGAAGAACGCCGTGAAGCGGGAGTAGGCTTTGCGATCAAGTCCAGTCTAGTTAAGAAACTTGAACGACTGCCTAAGGTTACAATGACAGACTCATGGTGATACACTTGCCCCTCACAGACAAAAAGCAAGCCACACTGATTAGTGCCTACGCCCCAACAATGACAAATTCTGAAGAGACCAAAGAGAATTCTATGAAGATCTTGATTCTCTACTAACAAGCGTTCCCAGAGCTGACAAACTTCTGGTCCTCGGGGACTTCAATGCAAGAGTTGGGTCCGACTATGAAGCATGGGAAGGCATCATTGGCAAACATGGCAAAGGGAATTGCAACAGCAATGGACAACTCCTCCTTCGGACATGCAGCTCACGCAACTTGGTCGTCACTAACACGCTATTTCAGTTGGCAACCAGAAAGAAGACAACATGGATGCACCCTAGATCCAGGCACTGGCACATGTTGGACTATGACATTACCAGAAAGGCCGACAAAGATGATGTACGAGTAACTAAAGCCATATGTGGCGCTGAATGCTGGACAGACCACCGGCTAGTCATCTCAAAGCTTACCGTCCGCATCAAACCAAAACGCAGGCCTCAAGGCAAGAAACCCCCACCAAAGAGACTAAACACTTCAAAACTAAAAGAGGAAACCACTGTAGACAACCTCATTGGTGACCTGAACGTCAAGCTGGCTGACCTTCATTTTGGTAATGCTAGTGTCGAAGAAGAGTGGGCAGTTTCAGGACCATGTCTATACATCAGCTCTAGAGAAAATAGGACCTGTCACACAAAAACATCAAGACTGGTTTGATGAAAACGACCAGCACATCCAAACCCTTCTGGATGAGAAGCACAGACGCCATCTTGCCTATCAGTATGACCCAAAGTCTGATTCAAAGAAAACTGCATTTCTGGAGTGTCGCTGACAACTCCAGGCAAAACTCAGGAACATGCAAGACAAGTGGCTAAGTGACAAGGCTGATAAAATCCAGCTATATGCAGACCGTCACGACTCGAAAAGGTTTTATGACGCCCTGAAGGCTATCTATGGGCCAACGTCATCTGGCACCTCTCCATTGCTATCTGCAGATGGGAAATGTTGATCACCGAGCGGTCAGAAATTCTTGAAAGGTGTGCGGATCACTTCGACAGTGTCTTGAACCGCCCTTCCTCAATAAATGAAGCAGCCATTGGTCGCCTCCCTCAAATAGAAAAGAACAACCAACTTGATGTACCACCTAACATACAAGAGGTCACAAAGGCCATTGGCCAACTCTCCTGTGGCAAGGCCCCTGGCGCTGACGCCATACCTGCTGAGATCTACAAAGTGGAGGTCCAATGCTCGCACAAAGATTAACTGAGATGTTTGTAACACTCTGGAACAGTTAATCACTCCCTCAAGACTTCAAGGATGCCTCAATAGTCCACCTATACAAGAGGAAGGGAAACAATCAATCATGTGACAACAACAGAGGAATATCACTACTGTCCATTGCAGGCAAGATATTAGCAAGGGTGCTGCTGAACCGCCTCACTAATCATCTTGAGCAGGGTCTGTTGCCAGAGAGTCAATATGGATTTCAGGCTGGAAGAGGTACGGTGGACATGATCTTTGCTGCTCGTCAACTGCAAGAAAAGGCGCAGGAACAACACCGAACACTGTACACAACCTTTGTCGACTTGACAAAGGCGTTTGACACGGTGAGTCGCGAGGGGCTGTGGAAGATAATGGCGAAGTTCGGCTGCCCTCCAGCCTTCGTAAATATGGTGCGACAGTTCCACGATGGTATGATGGCATGGGTCCTTGATGACGGAGAAATGTCCAGAGACTTTCCAGTCAGCAATGGCGTGAAACAAGGATGCGTCCTTGCGCCTACACTATTCTCTATGATGTTCTCGGCAATGTTATCAGATGCATTCTCTCCAGAAGACCCTGGCATAGATATACGCTACCGCACAGACGGCAAGTTGTACAACACAAGACGCCTCAGGGTGACAACTAAATGCAGTTACAGCACTCTTCGTGACCTCCTTTTCACAGACGATTGTGCGTTAAATGCTTACAGTGGTGAACAGATGCAAAGATGCATGGACAAAATTTTCAACTGCTTGCGACAACTTCGGTCTTACAATAAGCACCAAGAAAACCGAAGTCATGTATCAGCCTCCTCCAGGTGTTCCA
>JAPXFY010000032.1:10301889-10316889 GCA_030674185.1 Monoplex corrugatus | reverse complement strand
ATGTGTATATGTGTGTGTATGTGTAGTGTCTATGTGTAGTGTCTATGTGTATATGTGTGTGTATGTGTAGTGTCTATGTGTGTGGTGTGTGTGATTGTGTGTGTGTGATTGTGTGTATGTGTAATGTCTATGTGTATATGTGTGTGTATGTGTAGTGTCTATGTGTATATGTGCGTGTATGTGTGTGTTGATGTGTATGTGTGCGTCTCTGTATGTGGAATGTATGTATGTGTATGTAGGCGCGCGCGCACGCGTGGGTGTGTGTATGTGTGCGTGTGTGTGCATGTGTGTGTGTTTATGTGTATATGTGCGTGCGTGTGTGTAGTGTGTACGTGTGTACGTATGTATCAGTATGCGTGTGCATATTTGCGTGTGTGTCTGTATATATGTATATATATGTATATATATATATATATATATATATATATATATATATATATATATATATATACTCCTAATCATAATTTAAGGGCCACTTCTTCCTTCCTCTCTAATTTTAAGTTGAAATAATTGACAATGTTTAGAATTGATTCTATGTTTTATTTCATCATTTCCACACCTGTTTTGGAAAAAAGAAATTAGCACAATGACCCATTAGTGAACAGCACATGCATTTAAAGGAACATCCCCCCCTTTTCAAAAAACAGAAAGTGTCAGATTTGGCCAATCTGTTTTCAATATCGCGTGTGTCCGCCCCGAGCCTGGATGCATGCTTCACAGCGCCGATGCATCGACCCCACAAGGGTACGGAGTGTGTCCTGAGGGATGGCCGCCACTCGATCTGCAGGATGTCGACCAGCCTGGCCAGGGTGCCCGGTGGGGGGTGGTTGTCCCTGATGCGCCTCCCGAGCACATCCCAGAGGTGTTCAATTGGGTTCAGGTCAGGTGAGCACGCTGGCCAGGCCATACGGACGACTTCATGCTGCTCCAGGAAGTCGGTCACAAGGCGTGCTCGATGCGCAGGTGCATTGTCGTCCTGGAAGATGGCGCCTTGACCAAGGTCCACAAGCGCAGGCAGTGCCACGGCCGCCAGAACCTCGTCCCGGTACCGGACCCCGTTCAGGATGCCGTCAATGGGGAGCAGGGGGGTCCGGGTACCACGGCTCATGCCACCCCACACCATCACCGACCTGCCGCCATACCGGTTATGCTCTTGGACAGTGGCGTCAGCGATCCTCTCCCCTTGACGTCGCCACACCCGAGCCCGGCCATCGTTAAAGGTCAGGGTGAACCTGGACTCATCCGAAAACAAGACCCGGGCCCACTGTTGCCTTGTCCAGGTCACGTGCTCCCTGGCCCAGGTCATGCGGCGCACTCTGTTGACAGGTGACAGCACGGGTCGGACGGCCGGTCTCCGTGACCTCAAGTTTGCCTCATGTAGCCGTCTTCTCACCGTGCTGCAGCTGATGTTAGCACCTGTTGCGTCCCTCAGCTGACCCCTCAAGGTCACCGCAGTGGATGCCCTTTCCCTCAGGACGGAGAGGGCAAGGTAGCGGTCTTGCTGTCTTGTCGTTACTCTGGGTCGACCCGTGTGACGCCTTTCCTGGACTGCTCCAGTCTCATTGAAGCGCTCCAGCAGTTTCTGGATTGTGGAATGCGACACTTCAAGTCGTCTAGCAACTTCCCGCTGCGCTAGGCCTTCATCAAGCAGAGCGAGGGCTCTCCCCCGCTGCTCATCAGTCATCCGTCGTCTTGCAAGCATGGTTAAAACGAACCAAGAACGGGTCCTTTTTATCCTCGTCTGCGGGCAACTTTGGCTGGAGTAGTGTTCAAAAAGGGCTTGCCTTGCACGTGCAAAGCGAATTTTGTCGCTACCTTGCCTGCGTCGTCAGAGAGACCCTGCTGAAGATTCGACAATTTCGTGTGGAAATTGTCTTCCTTGGGCCGCCCATTGCAAATCGGCAAATCCCCAAACACGTGCCAAAAGGAAACTGCAATGTTGTCTGAGCTCTTATCCATTCAGTTACGGCAACGAATTGGAGAAAAGAGTAAGAGAAAATAGGTTATTTCTCCTTTCAAAAATTGACTCGAAAACGTTCCTGGCCCTTCAATAATGACGTGTAGTATATATACACACACACAGGGGGGTGCAAAAGTAGGTATACAGTAAGTATCACATCATTATTATAATGCTTAATTCCGCTCTCGATTGGAGGAGTGTGTGAATACCGACGGCAAGCAGTTTGAGTATCTGAGGGATTAAGGCTGTGCTTGTTAATACATGTATGTGCAATATTCATTTGTTTGTATAATAAATGCAATGAGTATTGTACGTTTTTTTCTTTTTTTCATAACTGTATACCTACTTTTGCAACCCCCCTGTATATGTATATATAAATACATATATATATACATATATATATAATATATATATATATATATATATATATGTGTGTGTGTGTGTGTGTGTGTGTGTGTGTGTGTGTGTGTGTGTGTGTAACAGTAATAAATCATGTTGTCCTTGGTGTCAGTGGTTTATGGGGGCTGTAGTCAGAATACCTGTGGAGGTGGTGGTGGTCTTACCTGGAGGTGATGTGGGGGAAGGGGAGCGAAGGAGAGGGGAGAGTGGGGGAGGGGCACGGAGGGGAAGTGTTCTCTGATTCGAACAACTCCACAATTACTGTGGCCAAAAAGGGGGGGCTTGGTAGGCACTGTCACAGACATCTAAGATATAGACTGCGCGCGCCTGTCTGCGAGCGTTGAGGCCACAGACATCTAAGATATAGACTGCCTGTGCCTGCCTGCGAGTGGCCCCATCGCGCCACCATTTACCGAGGACCGGTCTGCTCCCTCTCGGCAGGTGGGCGTAGTACAATTTAGTAATGACCGGCGTGTTAATTTGACTGAAAAACGTGTTTCTCTGTTGAAAAAAATATCGGGAACAACTACCAGTACTGTTTAGCAGAAGGTCATAGCTAAGGGACAGTCTGTTTAGCTGGTGTAGCTTTACACTTGATGCTTTGACTGATAACGGAATAAAGTGACCCCCCTGACCAAGAAATTCCAATGCCATGTGTTAGGTCTGCACTATCTTATTGATAAACTGTCTACTAGGTAGGGCCCTAACAGGCGTGGGAATTCACGAGTTATTATAAACTTTACCATCTAAATAGACTACACACACACACACACACACACACACATTCACACTCACACACCCACTCACTCACTCACTCACTCTCTCTCTCTCTTTCTGGCTCTGTGTGTGTGTGTGTGTGTGTGTGTGAAAGAGAGAGAGAGTGAGAGAGAGAGAGGTGTCAAAGGTTACTTTAGACTTCAGTGCAGCACAGCACCGTTACCACTGGGACGTGAGCATGAGTCTGGCATTGTTCTTGTCGTAGCGATGCGTATAAGTGTTGGAAGTTCTTATTTGAAAATAGTATGCTCGCAAAAACAACCACGTCTTTTCTGTGATCAAGGCAGTGGCACGTGCTTACTGCAAAGTACGCATGCACCACCTTGTCAAGCAGCACAACAAATTGATCACTGGAAAGTACACACGTAAAACGATGAGCAAACTGATTCTTTTTATGCATCAGTAAGCCCTGCGTTCAGAGCGTTAGCTAGGTCTGTTTTCAGCATGTGTAACAGTCAAACACAATTTGCATTTATGTTAGATTTTTTTAAAGGCCCCTTCTGCACACACGTTGAAACATTCTTCAGCTTGTTTGGTAGTGGGGTGGAGGTTTCCTGTTATAAGCAATGGTTTAGTGTGATCTTTTCTGCATGTATTTCACATCATGAGCAAGACAGTGAGAGAGAGAGAGAGAGAGAGAGAGAGAGAGAGAGAGAGAGAGAGAGAGAGAGAGAGAGAGAGATTTGCAGTAGCATTATGACTTTATGACGACTGTGAATATGGGTTTGATGATAGACTAAAAAAGCTCTCTGTGTTGTTCCACCACATAAAATGATGACAAACCAGTAAACTAAATATGCCCATGTACATATCACTCTCTCTCTCTCTCTCTCTCTCTCTCTCTCTCTCTCTCTCTCTCTCTCTCTCTCTCTCTCTCTCTCTCTCACGTGAATATTTATGTCGTTTATGGAAAACATTACAGAAAGACAAAGTGTAATTTTTGTTGTGTTGTCCAGCTTTAAGAAATTTCAGAATAAACTACTGCAGAGAAAAACATCTTCAGCCAAAATATTACATCAATCCATACAGTTTTTACAGTGTCAGACTGAATTTACTCATGTTGTAGAGTATGGCATCTACTGTTTGTAATCTGGCCATATACACCTAAATAGGACTGATCAGAATACATATCATAAATGAGTTAGGCTACTGTTTAATGTTGATGCTTGCTGGGTCAATTTCTTTGATCTGATTTGTTATGATTGTCAGAGTATTTCGTTTATGGATCAGGACACTTACCCCACTTTTCTTTGTTCATTTACTTTTGCTGTTAAGCCCATGTTCTCCCTTAAGTAAGAGACTTTAAACTTTTTCAGATTAAATATCATACTATGTGAATCGTGAATATCTGTGTTTGTCCGTGTGTGTGTGTGTTTTGCGTGTGTGTGCGTGTGTGTCTGTGTGTGTGTGTGTGTGTGTGTGTGTGCGCGTGGTGTGTGTGTGTGTATTCGGAAGAGAGAGCCAAACTTTACACACACACACACACACACACACACACATATGCATGCACGCGCGCGCACGCACAAACACACACACACACGCACACACACTCATCACACGCACCCTAATAATGGGTCATCAGAGATTTCCTTAAAAAATATATTTAAACGATACAGCCTGGCTTTCACCTCTGTCCGTCATTCATTTACACAGAGTAAGCAACAGACTGCTGAGCGGTGTTAGGTCCCCACAATGGCGGCCACCCGCAGCCAGCGGTGGGGCCATTTCGCCTCAACGCTCGCAGACAGGCGCGCACAGTCTATATCTTAGATGTCTGTGGTTGAGGCGAAATGGCCCCACCGCTGGCTGCAAGTGGCCGCCATTTGGGGACCTAACAGCGCTCAGCTGTCTGTTGTTAACTTTGTGTAAATGAGTGACGGACAGAGGGGAAAGCCAGGCTGTACCGTTTAAATATCTTTTTTTAAAGAAATCTCCGTTGACCCATTATTAGCGTGCGTGTGGTGAGTGTGTGAACGTGTGTGTGTGTTTGTGCGTGCGCGCGCGTGCATGCGTAGTGTGTGTGTGTTGTGCGGTGTGTGTGTGTGTGTGTGTGTGTGTGTGGTGTGTGTGTGTTGTGGTTGTGTGTGTAAAGTTTGCTCTCTCACCGCATACACACACACACACCACACGCACAGGCACGCGCACACACACACGCACGCACACAAGCACGCATCACCACACACACACACACACACACACACACACACACACACACACACACACACACACACACGGACAAACACAGATATTCACGATTCACGATTCACATATTATGATATTTAATCTGAAAAAGTTCAAAGTCTCTTACTTAAGGGGGAACATGGGCTTAACAGCAAAAGTAAATGAACAAAGAAAAGTGGGGTAAGCGTCCTGATCCATAAACGAAATACTCTGACAATCATAACAAATCAGATCAAAGAAATTGACCGCAGCAAGCATCAACATTAAACATGTAACACATTTATGATATGCATTCTGATCAGCCCTATTTAGGTGTACATGTATGTGGCCAGATTACAAACAGTAGACGCCATACCTACGACATGAGTAAATTCAATCTGACACTGTAAAAACTGTATGGATTAATGTAATATTTTGGCTGAAGATGTTTTTCTCTGCAGTAGTTTACTCTGAAATTTCTTAAAGCTGGACAACACAACAAGAATTGCACTTTGTCTTTCTGTGATGTTTTCCATAAACGACATAAATATTCACATGAGAGAGAGAGAGAGGAGAGAGAGAGAGAGAGAGAGAGAGGAGAGAGAGAGAGAGAGAGAGAGAGGACTGATATGCACATAGGCATATTTAGTTTACTGGTTTGTCATCATTTTATATGGTGGAACAACACAGAGAGCTTTTTTAGTCTATCATCAAACCCATATTCACAGTCGTCATAAGGTCATAATGCTACTGCAAATCTCTCTCTCTCTCTCTCTCTCTCTCTCTCTCTCTCTCTCTCTCTCTCTCTCTCTCTCTCTCTCACTCACCGTCTTGCTCATGATGTGAAATACATACAGAAAAAATCACGCTAAACCATTGCTTATAACAGGAAACCTCCACCCCAGTACCAAACAAGCTGAAGAATGTTTCAACGTGTGTGCAGAAGGGGCCTTTAAAAAAATCTAACATAAATGCAAATTGTGTTTGACTGTTACACATGCTGAAAACAGACCTAGCTAATGCTCTGAACGCAGGGCTTACTGATGCATAAAAAGAATCAGTTTACTCATCGTTTTACGTACGTACTTTCCAGTGATCAATTTGTTGTGCTGCTTGACAAGGTGATGCATGCGGACTTTGCAGTAAGCACGTGCCACTGCCTTGATCACAGAGAACGACAAGAACAATGCCAGATGCATGCTCACGTCCCAGTGGTAACTGTACTGTGCTGTACTGAAGTCTAAGGTTTTAAAGGAACCTTTGACACTCCTCTCTCTCTCTCTCACACACACACACACACAGTGAGCGAGAAAGAGAGAGAGAGAGTGAGTGAGTGAGTGTGTGTGTGTGCGAGGAGAGAGAGAGAGAGAGAGAGAGAGAGAGAGAGGAGAGAGAGAGAGAGAGAGAGAGAGCAGTCAATTTAGATGGTAAAGTTTATAATAACTCGTGAATTCCCACGCCTGGTACCTAGCAGACAGTTTATCAAGGAAGATAGTGCAGACCTAACACATGGCATTAGAATTTCCTGGTCAGGGGGGTCACTTTATTCCGTTATCAGTCAAAGCATCAAGTGTAAAGCTACACCAACTAAACAGACTCTGTCCCTTAGCTAAAACCTTCTGCTAAACAATACTGGTAGTTGTTCCCAATATTTTTCTAACAGTGAAACACGTTTTTCAGTCAAATAAACACGCGGTCATTACTAAATTGTATTACGCCCAGCTGCCGAGAACGAGCAGACCGGTCCTCGGTAAATGGTGGCGCGATGGGGCCACTCGTAGACAGGCGTGCGCAGTCTATATCTTAGATGTCTGTGGGCACTGTCCTTACTAACACTTTCACTCCCTCTCCCTCTCCGCCAGCGTTGTGCATTCTCTGCCATGACAGCTAAGCAAAAACTTAACCCTTTCATCCCCTCACCCTCTCCAACAGCTTACTGTTGAAAGCTGGTGGGTGAGGGTGAGGGAATGAAATGGTTAATATTTTTTGCAGCTTACAGACTGGCTGTAGGAGTGGAAGAGGGTCAGGCTGGACCAGAACAGGCACTGTTGATCTCCACTTGAAGTGACCCAACGGTAGTGCGGGGTCTCCTTTAATGAGGTGCCCTATGGTGACTTGACATATCTGGCTACCCTTGGGTTTTTCCTGGCACTTGGATTCCCACTGAATGATTTGACTGTGCTACGTGATAGATAGTACAAGTGCCAGTCTATTGTGGTGGAAATTATGTTTTTATTTATTTATTTACTTATTTTATTTGCTTTTTGGTCATTTCTTTTTAAGATGAGATACACAGATACATATGCCATTGCAATGTAGCCAAGATCGTTCCAATGACAAGACAGATACAAAGTATGAGATATGTTAACCCGTTGACTCCTGCACCCTCTCCACCAATTGCAGGAAGCTAGTGGATAGGGTGAGGGAGACAGATACAAATTATGAAACACAAACCCCGTACCTTAACCTTTGACTTCTGCACCCTGTCCACCAATTGAGGGAAGCTGGTGGATAGGGTGAGGGAAACTGATACAAACTATGAGACACAAACCCCGTACATTAACTCTTTGACCCCCGCATCCTCTCCACCAATTGCTGGAAGCTGGTGGATAGGGTGAGGGAGTCAAAGGGTTATATTTTTGTTTTGTTGGCATGGTTGACAAAAGTAGGATGCTGGTGGACAGGGTGCGGGAGTCAAAGGGTTGATTAGGACTTAGGACATGGACAGCTCATGGTTTTATGTACAGGATACAGTTTTTACTTTCCTTTCATGGCTGGTAATGCAGGAAGCTGGTGGACAAGGGCAGGAAGTGAAAGGGTTAACTTTGTGCTCTGTTACCATGGCCCATAATACATGAAGCTGTCAGGGAGAACAGTGGCAGAATGGTTCAGACGTTCGCCTGCCTGTTACTAAACTCCAGGTTCCAGGGTTCGCTCCCCGTACAGGCTTTGACTTTTCTCCTGTTTGACCTGAAAATTAAACTGAACGTCTAGTCGTTCGGAATGGGACGAAAAACGAGTCGGACCCGCGAGCCTTTTGGCTGTGCACTCTATAGATCCCACGGCAGTTGAAAATCGTGAAGAGCAGGGCATTGCCTGGCTGCCTTGGTATAAAGCATTTAAGAGATAGGTTGATTTCCCAGGTCCCACCCTTGAAGACCAATTAGCCCTCTTGCCTTTCTGAAATCTTGGTTAAAAAAATTGAATATGAATATGAATTTGAAGCGAGGGAGAGGAGATGGACGCCACCCTCATAATGCTGGCCCCGGGAAAAGTTGAGGTCTCTGTCACCTCGCTCCTCTACGACCCCAGGGCTATGGAACTATCTAGGTAGGACCTCAGGACCTGGCCAGCTCATGGGTTTATGTGCAAGCCTTAAGGCTTGTGCCGTGATCATTCTGAATTTTCTCCATCACGTGATACCTGTGGTGATGTGGGATTTATTCCGAGCGCGGAGACATCATCTTGAAAAATTGAAACTGAAACTGAAACTGAAATTGAAACTGTTGGACAGAAGAGTGTGGTCCTTATTCGTGCTGAATGTCTGCATTTCCTTCATAAAAGTGTCAGTTTTAATAGTACCACTGTTTCTTTCAGATATGAGAAAGAAATTAAAAACAGCTTTTGGAAAGGGTAGGCTCCCCCCCCCCCCCCTACATATCCATTTTATACGCAGCTGTAACGAAATGTAAAAATGCTGAAAAAGACGAAAGAAGTAGAATTTATAATTCAAGCAGAAGAAACTAACAAACACAAAATAAAACGAGAACGGGTTTTCAGTTTACAAAACCAGACGGATGCAAATGTTCGGCTTAGTACACCCGTGGGGATGCCAGGGACTCTTTCAGTATAAATTATATCCCCACCGTCTGGAAATGTGTGCTAGAAATTTCCTCTTTTCTGTCATCTCTTTGTTTCTTTCTTCCTCCTTTGATTTCTGTCATTTCTTCCTATCATTTTCTGCCTTGCTGGTCCATTCACCTGTATGTGTTCGATAAAGTCTTACGTACGTTTTCTTAGGATTGATAATTGGGTACATGTATTAATTTCATTTTTGGCTCTAGGGAGGTGAGATATACGGAAGCAATTTTAAGTAATTTAGGCCCGTTTTTATATATGTTTGGTGTCCTTAGATATGGTGAAATTTGTCATCAGGTGTGCTTTTTTAATCTCCTGTGCGATAAATTAGACGGAGTGGTCAACGCCAAGGGCATGTCCTTAGATTATGTGCATAAATGCATTGATATGTGTACTTAAAATTTTCTTTTCTGTTTTTTTTTCCTGTTGAAGTTTTGTATGTTCTGAAGTGGTTATAGCCCTGATATGGCTCTACGCAGTCGGCTGGGCTTTAACAACAATAACAAACAACAACAAGTCAAGCGTACACAAAAGATAACAAAGGAACAAATACACAAAACTTGGGACAAAAACAACAGAAACAATAAAACTTTCCTGGTGATTCGCTGACCTAGAAAAAGTGACTGAAATTTAAGCAAAGTAAAGGACATCTCAAGAAGGAGACACAGAAATTAAAAGATTAGAGGAGAGGAAAGTTACAATTATCAGAAATCCGAAACAGGAAAATGGAAGGTATGCTTTCACGTTCACAGGCCAGACAGAGGGAAGACAACGAAGACTTTTTGTAAGTTGAGAAAAGAGTCTGCACTGGTAGCGTAATGAGAACTTATAGCAGATGAAAGGTCATGTTCACCTGGTCAGAAAGGCATTCTAAATCTGATCAGAATGTATTCTAGGCCTGATCAGAAAGGCATTCTAAATCGGGTCAGTGTGGCATTCTAAGTCTGATCAGAATGGCATTGTAAATCTGGTCACAATGGCATTGCAAATCTGGTCAGTGTGGCATTCTATATCTGGTCAATGTGGCATTCTATATCTGGTCAGTGTGGCATTCTATATCTGGTCAGTGTGGCATTCTATATCTGGTCAGTGTGGCATTCTATATCTGGTCAGTGTGGCATTCTATATCTGGTCAGTGGGGCATTCTATATCTGGTCAGTGTGGGCATTCTATATCTGGTCAGTGTGGCATTCTATATCTGGTCAGTGTGGCATTCTAATTCTCATCAGAATGGCATTCTATATCTGGTCAGTGTGGCATTCTATATCTGGTCAGTGTGGCATTCTATATCTGGTCAGTGTGGCATTCTATATCTGGTCAGTGTGGCATTCTAATTCTCATCAGAATGGCATTCTATATCTGGTCAGTGTGGCATTCTAATTCTCATCAGAATGGCATTCTATATCTGGTCAGCGTGGCATTCTATATCTGGTCAGTGTGGCATTCTATATCTGGTCAGTGTGGCATTCTATATCTGGTCAGTGTGGCATTTATATCTGGTCAGTGTGGCATTCTATATCTGGTCAGTGTGGCATTCTATATCTGGTCAGCGTGGCATTCTATATCTGGTCAGTGTGGCATTCTATATCTGGTCAGTGTGGCATTCTATATCTGGTCAGTGTGGCATTCTATATCTGGTCAGTGTGGCATTCTAATTCTCATCAGAATGGCATTCTATATCTGATCATTGTGGCATTCTATATCTGGTCAGTGTGGCATTCTATATCTGGTCAGTGTGGCATTCTAAATGTGGTCAGTGTGGCATTCTATATCTGGTCAGTGTTCCATTCTATATCTGATCAGTGTGGCATTCTAAATGTGGTCAGTGTGGCATTCTATATCTGGTCAGTGTGGCATTCTATATCTGGTCAGTGTGGCATTTATATCTGGTCAGTGTGGCATTTATATCTGGTCAGTGTGGCATTCTAAATGTGGTCAGTGTGGCATTCTATATCTGATCATTGTGGCATTCTAAATGTGGTCAGTGTGGCATTCTAAATGTGGTCAGTGTGGCATTCTATATCTGGTCAGTGTGGCATTTATATCTGGTCAGTGTGGCATTCTATATCTGGTCAGTGTGGCATTCTATATCTGGTCAGTGTGGCATTCTATATCTGGTCAGTGTGGCATTTATATCTGGTCAGTGAGGCATTCTATATCTGGTCAGTGTGGCATTCTATATCAGGTCAGTGTGGCATTCTATATCTGGTCAGTGTGGCATTCTATATCTGGTCAGTGTGGCATTCTATATCTGGTCAGTGTGGCATTTATATCTGGTCAGTGTGGCATTCTATATCTGGTCAGTGTGGCATTCTATATCTGGTCAGTGTGGCATTCTATATCTGGTCAGTGTGGCATTCTATATCAGGTCAGTGTGGCATTCTATATCTGGTCAGTGTGGCATTCTATATCTGGTCAGTGTAGCATTCTAAATGTGGTCAGTGTGGCCTTCTATATCTGGTCAATGTGACGTTCTAAATCTGATCAGAATGGCATTCTAAGCCTGGTCGGTGTGGCATTCTAAATCTGATCATGATGGCATTCTAAATCTGATCAGAATGACATTGAATAGTAGTCAGAATGGCATTCTAAATCTGATCAGAATGGCATTGAATAGTAGTCAGAATGGCATTCTAAATCTGATCAGAATGGCATTCTAAATTTGATGAGAATGACATTGAATAGTAGTCAGAATGGCATTCTAAATCTGATCAGAATGGCATTGAATAGTAATCAGAATAGCATACTGATCAAATCAGAATGGCATTCTATATCTGGTCAGTGTGGCATTCTATATCTGGTCAGTGTGGCATTTACATCTGGTCAGTGTGGCATTCTATATCTGGTCAGTGTGGCATTCTATATCTGGTCAGTGTGGCATTCTATATCTGGTCAGTGGGGCATTCTATATCTGGTCAGTGTGGCATTCTATATCTGGTCAGTGTGGCATTCTATATCTGGTCAGTGTGGCATTCTATATCTGGTCAGTGTGGCATTCTATATCTGGTCAGTGTGGCATTCTATATCTGGTCAGTGTGGCATTCTATATCTGGTCAGTGTGGCATTCTATATCTGGTCAGTGTGGCATTCTATATCTGGTCAGTGTGGCATTCTAAATGTGATCAGTGTGGCATTCTATATCTGATCAGAATGGCATTCTAAATGTGGTCAGTGTGAGGTTCTATATCTGGTCAGTGTGGCATTCTAAATTTTATGAGAATGGCATTGAATATTAGTCAGAATGGCATTCTAAATCTGATCAGAATGGCATTAAATAGTAATCAGAATGGCGTACTGATCAAGTCAGAATGGCACTCTAAATCTGGTCAATGTAGCATTCTAAATTTGGTCATAATGGCATTCTAAAACTGGTCAGTGTAGCATTATAAATTTGGTCATAATGGCACTCTAAAACTGGTCAGTGTAGCATTATGAATTTGGTCATAATGGCATTCTAAAACTGGTCAGTGTAGCATTATGAATTTGGTCATAATGGCACTCTAAACCTGGTCAGTGTAGCATTATGAATTTAGTCATAATGGCATTCTAAAACTGGTCAGATTGGCATTGAATAGTAATCAAAATGGCATACTAATCTGGCTAAAATGGTATTGTTACCTGATCACAATGGCATTCTATATCTGGTCAGTATGGCATTCTAAACCTAGTCAGAATGGCATTCTAAATGTGGTTAGAATTGTACTTACATACCAGTCGCCGTGGTGTAGTGGTTAACGCAACGGACAACCGACTGGAAGGTTGTGAGTTCGAATCCCCATCAGTACCTTCAAAAATCATTGTGGGGTTTTTCAGCTCTAACCGTCTCCTACCCACAGTTGGGCATGCTATGGGCTCATTGGGAAGACTGGAACCACACAGTCGAGTCTCATCCACTTGGCGGATGCGTCACTGAGGGTGTTGCTCAGATCTTCTGACCAACACCGCAGGTGTCTGTATCTCTCGGGCCTGGTTGACGCCAGGATATATTATGATAGTAAGTGTAGAGTACAGCCCTGTCACGCAGTTTCAATCCTAGATGGAACTCCATAGCATCATGATTATCATCCACATCGACATCATCATCATCGCATAATAAAAACTGTTTCAGCTTCTGTGGCCATTAAATTGGCGTAGAAAATGGGACGAAAATGAAAAAAAAAAAAAAGAAAAAAAAAAAAGATGAGCGCAAAGGTAACCTCCCTGAGTGCAATGATCCTCAAAAAAAAAAAAAAAAAAAAAAAAAAAAAAAAAAGAGAATTGTACTTACATACATTGGTCAGAATGGCATTGAATTGTAGTCAGAATAGTCTGTAGTGTGCACATACATGATTTGCTTCCAATACCGGAACGTTGGTGGTATACAGGAATGATACGTCAAAACTCACCACCTCCTCGTCTTGATTAGGACGAGTTGTTCGGATTGTGTTCTCAACATCACTCGTTGAAGAGTTCATACAGCATTCGGGAATGCATGCAAGCCACTCTGCTACCTGCAATGCGATTTTGTGATCAGATGATCCACTCTTTGACAGCACCGGCCGTACGGGAATGTTAAATTTATGCACCTTTGCAAGCTTTCAACAAGATGAAAAGCGTTCTTACCAACAAATGCCTTTCAATTAACATCAGGAACAGAGTTCTTGAATGTTATATAGAACCGATACTGTTGTACGGTTGTGAGGCGTGGACAGTCAACACGCAAAGTCAGAACAAAATTGGGCAACTGAAACGTGGTTTCTAAGAAGAATGTTGAGAGTTCCAAGGACAGCAAAGAAAACAAACGAGACAGTCTTGCTGGAGGCAGACACAAGAAGATCATTAATAAAAAAAAAAAAATCAGGAAAAGACAAGCAACATTTATAGGCCATTTTATGAGGAAAGAGGAATTAGAGCACCTGGTCACAATAGAAAATCTGAAGGGAATGAGAACACCAGGTAGAACCAGGGAGAAACCGTTGGACGGACTTGCAGGGTGGCTGAGGACGGAGAGGGTGGGAAATGTACTTGCAGCGAAGGGGGATCGATTCGAGTGGAGGAGCCATGATCAGCAACGCCATGCAGCAGGGCACCTGATGATAACGATGACCTTTGCAAGACCATACAAACATGATGACTGACTCCCCCTCGGTTTCAACTTATCAAACAATAATATTTCATCGATATTTCCTTGCTCCTTCAGACTTTTAAGTGTGTCCATAATCCTGTCCTGTTCTTTCATTATTGGATTCTTCTCATTTTTTCCGTTTTCTACCCATCAATGATAAACAGCAGGAGCAGACAGCTCACGATTGTGTTGTTATCAGTATTATTACCTGATCGCTTGACCCCTGTGATTTTCCTCCGATATGTTGATATTATATTACATTAAGAGAGAGAGAGAGAGAGAGAGAGAGAGAGAGAGAGAGAGAGAGAGAGACAGACAGACAGACAGACAGACAGACACAGACACAGAGACAGAGAGACGAACAAAGAGAGAAACAGGAAGAGAAGTAAACAGACAGACAGACAGAGTCAGAGAGAGAGAGAGACAGAGAGTTAGACACAGAGAGAGACAGAGACAGAAAGACAGAGTGAAAGAGAGACAGACAGAGACAGTGAGAGACAGACAGAGAGAAAAAGAGACAGACAGAGACAGAATGAGAGACAGACAGAGAGAACGAGACAGACAGAGACAGAGTGAGAGACAGAGCCAGAGAGAGAGAGAGAGAGAGAGAGAGAGAGAGAGAGAGAGAGAGAGAGAAGAGAGAAAGAGAGATCAGAGAGAGAGAGTAAGAGAGACAGAGAAAGGGAGAAAGAGAGAGTCAGAGACAGACAGACAGAGAGAAAGAGAGACAGAGTGAGACAGA
>JAPXFY010000032.1:10291889-10296889 GCA_030674185.1 Monoplex corrugatus | reverse complement strand
CACCACCACCCCACTCCCAGAGTTGAGCGTGTTTCAGGAAAGACAGGAACCACTCAGCCGAGTCTCATCCATTTCAAAAATGTGTCCTTGAAGACGTTGTTGCCCTCATCTTCTGACCCACCACCGCAGGTGCCTGTATTTGTATATCTCAAGCCTGGTTGCCGCCAGGATATGTTATGATAGTAAGCGTGGACTACAGCCTTTGCTAGGCAGTCTCAATTCAAAAGTGGAGGTTCATGGCATCATGGTGATCATCCTCATCGTCATCATCGTCATTGCAGTGTGAAAAAAAAAATCTGTTCCAGAATATGTGGTCATTAAATGGCATAGGAACTGAAACCGATTAGAAAATAAAAAACGAACAAAAACAAACAAACAAACAAACAAACAAACAAACAAACAAACAAACAAGCAACAACAACAATAAAAACAAAAACAAAACAAAACAAAACAAACAACAACAGAACAACCAAATAAAAATAAAAAACAACAACAACAAAACAACAAAAACGAACAAACAAACAAACAAAAACCACACACACACACATACACATACACACACACACTAACACACACACACACACACTCACACACACACACACACTCACACACACACACATACATACACACACATACACACACACAAACACACCACACACACACAACACACACACATACACACACATACACACACACAACACACACACACACACACACACACACACACACACACACACACACACACACACACACACACACACAACGCTATCGGTAATATGTATAGATGTGTCTTTGTGTGTGACTTTCATTCTATCCAGAGTGTACTACAGTAACTGTCTTTTAGCCGGAATTTCCGATGATTATCCAAATTCCAACGAACTGAAAACAGAACGCTCGACTTGACCTATGTGACTACAAACGATGCTGCGCTGAAACACTCTTGCAGATGCAATACTGGCTTCCAGTCAAAGCGTGAATTGAGTACAATATTGCCATACTTTGTTTTCATTGTCTGAATACGAACCAGAAAACTCATAGACAGAAGTACAATTTTGTTATATTAACCCTTTCACTCCCTGATCCTATCCAACAACTGCTTAAACATAACCCTTTGACTCCCTCACACTATCCACCAGCTTCATGCCGGAAGCTGATGGATAGTGTGATGGAGTCAAAGGGTTAAGTTTTTGCTTTGCTAACATGGTTGGCAATGCAGAATGCTGAAGACAGGGTCCGGGAGTTAAAGGGTTAAGTACACGTTCTGTTTCTATTTGTGTGTGTGTGTGTGTGTGTGTGTGTGTGTGTGTGTGTGTGTGTGTGTGTTGTGTATGTTGCTATAATATGTGTGTTGTATTGTATGTGTGTATGTATATACAATATGTATGTATGTATGTATTATGTATGTGTGTATGTATGTATTATGTATTATTATCATTATGTATGTCTATTGTTTATGTCTGTTGTATCTGTCTTATATCTATCTATCTATCTATCTATCTATCTATCTATCTATCTATCTATATGTTATGTGTGTGTGTGAGAAGGCGCCATGCGTGTGAACGTGTGTGTGCGTATGTTGGGTGTGTGCGTGCATGCGTGCGCGCGCGCGCGCGCGTGTGTGTGTATGTATGTATGTAAAGTGCAACGAGTATTTTCTGACGTGACCGTTTGTGTTGCACAAAATATCATCAACATCAACATCCTCCTCTCCTCCTCATGTTATATTATTCATTATTATTATTATTATTATTATTATTTATTATTATTATCTATATCATTATTATTATTATTATCATTTTATCATCATCACCATCATCATCATCACTTTTATTATCCATCATCATCTACATCATCGTTACTATTTCTAGTATTATTAGTATTATTGTTAGTAGTAGTAGTAGTAGTAGTAGTACCACTAGCACTACGACTACTACTACTACTAATAGTAGTAATGTTATCATTATTATTATTATAATCATTATCATTGTTGTTATCATTGTTGTTGTTACAATTTGACACAGTAGCTAACAGACAAACATAATGATCTGTCTTTTCATGCATCTGCTTTGCAGGTCTGAGTGCTGAATTTAGACGATCCATTTTGTGATTCAAACTCACCAACAACAACAACACCGCCAACCACAATCACAACCACAACCACAACCACCACCAATCTCTCCATCTCCGTCCAACCAGCTCAGAAAACCATGGCCACGAACCAATCTAAACAGGACCAAAACATGGACCAGCATTTGAGTCACCAGCCTGAGGAAACCGATGCAGACATTAACCAAGCTACCCACGCCATCAACACGTTCATGCCTTGGCTACTCATCCTGGTCGGCGTCGTCTTCAACGCGTTGATCATCCTGGGCATGCGCACTAAGAACTTCCGTCATTTGTCCACTTCCGTCTACATGATGGTAGGAGCCATCAACGACATCACCAGCATTCCTATTCTGCTCTTCGCTCACTGGCTTCACGCCAACTTCCCAGAGGCCATCGTTCGAGAGAATGGAGCTGACGTACTGTGCAAGTTCTTCAACTTCTACGGGTGGTGTCAGGCTGACTTTCTAATTATCTTGATCGCAGCGATGACGGCAGATCGTGCTTACGTCATCTTACGTCCCATGACGACAGTAGATTTGGTGAAGAGAGCGAAAATCGTCACAGGTATCTGCTTAGCCATTGTGGTAGTCAAAGATTTTCATTTCTGGTTTTCGTCAGTGATTGTCTCCCTGGACCGGAAAGATCGACTGTGTGACGTCCCTTACACCAGTGCCAGCTATAACGAGTTTTACCGTAATTACCGGCCTTGGTTGGATACGGCTTTCGTCACTTTTTGTTTCGTGGTGATGGTCGTCAGTAATTGTGTTCTCATTCGCCACGTTTGTAAGAACACGAACAGGAAAGCATTGACATCGAGGACGGATGCTGCAGGCTCCACACGTCCTGAGCCGATTCGAAGCTCCTCCACCATGTCGATCCACGCCGGAACAAGCTACAACAAAGTCAGCGTCCAGGTCACCAAGATGCTTCTCGGGGAGTCACTGGCGCTCTTCCTCCTCTCCTACCCTTTCTCCATCTATGACATGGTCACCTCCCAGATTGACGACCTCCATGTTGACCCCGCCAAGGCCAAGGCCAACGCTCTGGCTTTCAACATCGTCTTCTACCTCCTCTATGCCAGAAAGTGCGTCAACTTTCTCGTTTACTTCTGTGCGGGAGAAAAGTTTCGCAAAGCTGTGGCCAACGAAGTTTTGTGTCGTTTCCAGTGTGGGAAGTATCAGTTTGGAAAGGACCGAAGGGGTTCGGAATCTGGGAACGGCAGTTTTCAGAGTCCTAGTCAGCAACAGAGGCAGCATGTTGGAAATGGTAAGGACAGTCTCACGACTGCATGCACAGTCACTTCCAGAATTGAAACATGATACTCAGAACAATCGCTACCAACATTGAAACATGATGCTCTCAACCAGATTTTGAATGTTGAATTATGGAAACATAGAAACAGGATGTTTAGAATCAGATTTTTAATTTTCTTGATTATGTGAAACATTGACACATGATGCTTTGAAAGAGATTTTGAATTTTTAGCTACATGGAACATTGAAACATGATGCTCTGAACTAATTTTTGAATGCTCAGTTATGTGAAAGATTGAGCATGATGCTTTGAATCAGATTTTGAATGTTAAATTATGTGAAACATTGAAGCATTATCTTTTGAATCAGAGTTTAAATGTTCAATTATGCTCTGAACCAATTTTTGAATGCTCAGTTATGTGAAACATTGAAACATGATGCTTTGAATCAGATTTTGAATGATCAATTATGTGAAACATTGACACATGATGCCTTGAATCAGATTTTGAACTTTGAATTATGTGAACATTGAAACATGATGTTTTGAATCACATTTTGAATGTTCAATTATGTGAAGCATTGAAACATGCATTGAATCAGATTTTGAATGTTCAATTATGTGAGCATTGAAACACGATCCTCTGAACCAATTTTTGAATGTTCGATTATGTGAAACATCGAAACAGGGTGCTTTGAACCAAGTTTTTTTAATGTTCAAAATGTTCACTTATGTGAAACATTGAAATATGATGCTTTAAAGCAGGTTTTGAATTTTGAATTATGTGAAATGTTCAAACATGACGCTCTGAAACAGATTTTGAATGTTTAACATTGAAACATGATACTTTGAATCAGATTTTGAATGTTCAATTGTGTGAAATATTGAAACATGATGCTCTGATTTCGAATTTTGAATTATGTGAAACATTCAAACAGGATGCTTTAAACCGAATCTGAAATTTTGAATTTATGTGACACTGGATTTTCTTGATAATTTGGTAGACCAAGTTTTGAACTGACCTATGAAAAAAAAGTTACCTGGCCGTACCACAAGTGGCAATTTATCAATTGAAGTTAGCATCATTGTCAAGATGAAACACCCCCGTGTGTGGGATGGGACCCAGAACAAAAATGTCTCACCACAGGCCAGTCAACTGCCAGCTTCTGACGCCATGCAGTGGTCATCTCACCTAACGACATCGGGAGCTGGGAGGTTATTGAATAAATAAATAAATAAATATAAATGAATAAATGAATAAATAAATAAGTAAATAAATGGATAAATAAATAAATGAATAAATGAATGAATAAATAAATGGATGAATAAATAAATGAATAATAAACAAACAAATAAATAAATAAATAAATAAATGAATAATAAATAAATAAATAAATAAGTAAATGACTAAATAAATAATGAATCGATGAATAAATGAATTGATTAATCTGTTTATATATTTATTTATTCAAATTTTCAAGTTTTTTGTTTTTGCATGTATGTATGTATGTATGTATGTATGTATGTATGTATGTATGTATGTATGTATGTATTATGTATGTAGTATGTATGTATATATGTATGTATGTATGTATGTGTGTGTGTACGTATTATTCATTCATTCATTTATGTATGTATAT
>JAPXFY010000032.1:10236889-10284389 GCA_030674185.1 Monoplex corrugatus | reverse complement strand
GAAGAAGAAGAAGAAGAAGAAGAAGAAGAGAAGAAGAAGAAGAAGAAGAAGAAGAAGAAGAAGAAGAAGAAGAAGAAGAAGAAGAAGAAGAGGAAGAAGAAGAAGAAGAAGAAGAAGAAGAAGAAGAAGAAGAAGAAGAAGAAGAGAAGAAGAAAAAGAAGAAGAAGAAGAAGAAGAAAAAGAAGAAGACGACGAGTTACAATACTAAAGACATTAAAATTTTGACTTCTAGTAATTTACCTTCCAGCCAGAAGAAGAAGAAGAAGAAGAAGAAAGAAGAAGAAGAAGAAGAAGAAGAAGAAGAAGAAGAAGAAGAAGAAGAAGAAAAGGAATAAGATGAAAAGAACAAGAAGAACAAGAAGAACAAGAACAGGATCAAGAAGAAGAAGAAGAAGAAGAAGAAGAAGGAGAAGAAGTAAAAGAAGAAGAAGACGAAGAAGAAGAAGAAGAAGAAGAAGAAGAAGAAGAACAAGAAGAAGAAGAAGGAGAAGAAGAAGAAGAAGAAGCAGAAGAAGAAGAAGAGAGAAGAAGAAGAAGAAGAAGAAGAAGAAGAAGAAGAAGAAAAAGAAGAAGAAGAAGAAGAAGAAGAACAACAACAACAAGAACAAGAAGAACAAAAACAAGAAGAAGAAGAACAAGAAGAAGAACAATAATAATAATAATAAGAAGAAGAACAAGAAGAACAAGAACAAGAAGAAGAAGAACAAGAAGAAGAAGAAGAAGAAGAAGAAGAAGAATGCGAAGAAGAATGCGAAGAAGAATGCGAAGAAGAAGAAGAAGAAGAAGAAGAAGAAGAAGAAGAAGAAGAAGAAGAAGAAGAAGAAGAACAAGAAGAACAAGAACAAGAAGTAGGAGGAGGAGAAGGAGGAGGAGGACGAGAAGAAGACTTACAACAATACTAAAGACATTACTATTTCGACTTCTAATAATTTACCTTCCAGCGAAGAACGTCAGTTATTTGAATTACACGTTACGATCATACCATCACACAAAACACACAAAGCCATAACAACAAAAAATTGACTTTTTAAAAAATTTATGCTGTAAACGGAAAAAAATCAACAGATCAACTGCTTCATGTATGTTACATAGTATCTAGTCCAAGAATGTGTTTTCTTTTGAAACACACAACAACAAAACAGTTTCTTTTTTAACGTGAAGCAGTATAAGAAAAAAAAATCAACAGATTAACTGATAAGACAAAAATCAAAGACCAGTTGCTTTGTATACGTTACATAGTATGTTGTTCATTTGTATCAACAGATGTTACGAACAAAAATATAAGATCAGTTGCTTTGTATACATTGCACAGTATACTGTTCATTCTATCAACAGATGTTACGAACAAAATCAAAAGATCAGTTGCTTTGGATACGTTGCACGGTGTACTGTTCATTCTATCAACAGATGTTACGAACAAAATCAAAAGATCAGTTGCTTTGGATACATTGCACGGTATTACTGTTCATTCTATCAACAGATGTTACGAACAAAATCAAAAGATCAGTTGCTTTGGATACGTTGCACAGTATACTGTTCATTCTATCAACAGATGTTACGAACAAAATCAAAAGATCAGTTGCTTTGGATACGTTGCACGGTATACTGTTCATTCTATCAACAGATGTTACGAACAAAATCAAAAGATCAGTTGCTTTGTATACGTTGCACGGTATACTGTTCATTCTATCAACAGATGTTACGAACAAAATCAAAAGATCAGTTGCTTTGGATACGTTGCACGGTATACTGTTAATTCTATCAACAGATGTCACGAACAAAAATAAAATATCAGTTGCTTTGGATACGTTGCACGGTATACTGTTCATTCTATCAACAGATGTCACGAACAAAAATAAAATATCAGTTGCTTTGGATACGTTGCACGGTATACTGTTCATTCTATCAACAGATGTCACGAACAAAAATAAAATATCAGTTGCTTTGGATACGTTGCACGGTATACTGTTCATTCTATCAACAGATGTCACGAACAAAAATAAAATATCAGTTGCTTTGGATACGTTGCACGGTATACTGTTCATTCCATCAACAGATGTTGCCAACAAAAATAAGAGATCAGTTTCCTTGTATACGTTAACCGTTTCCAAACATACACAATATTTCAACTGGAAAAAAAAGGGAAAAGAAAATTAGGTACAAATATCAATGCATTTGCACATGCCCCTGGCGTTGACCACTCCATCCAATTCATTGCACAGGGGATTTAAAAAAAAACACCTGAATACAAACTGAAACATAAGGACACTAAAACATACATGAAAAGGGGCCTAAATTACCTAAAATTTGCTTCCGCATATCTCACTTCACTAGAACCAAAAATGCATTTAATACATGTACCCAATTATCAATCGTAAGAGAAAGAGAATATGTACTGGGAACAAACAGCTGCAATGAGAATAGATAACAATATAAGCTCTTTCCAAAACATCAAAAGAGGAGTCAAACAGGGTTGTGTTTTGTCACCAGATCTGTTTTCACTATATAGCGAAAACATCATGAGAAACCTAGAAGAAGACCCTGGATTAAAGGTTGGAGAGAAAATGATAAACAACATTCGGTACGCAGATGACACCGTGCTAATTACAGAAAATGAAAGGGACCTACAAAACCTTGTGAATATACTAGAAATAGAAAGCAAAGGTAAGGGGTTGGAACTAAACAGCAGGAAGACTGAAGTCATGGTGATCAGTAAAAAACATGAAATCCCCTCATGCAAAATAACAGCAAATGGCACAACCTTGACACAGGTTAATAAGTTCAAATACCTGGGAACGGTCATTTCATCAGACAGCAGATGCACATCGGAAATAGCTGGCAGAATTGGCCAAGCCAAAACAGCATTCAAGAAGATGACAAGCATTCTTATCAACAAATGCCTATCAATTAACATCAGAAAGAGAGTCCTTGAATGTTATATAGAGCCAATACTGTTGTACGGATGCGAGGCATGGACAGTCAACAAACAAAGCCAGAACAAGATTGAGGTTTCTAAGAAGAATGTTGAGAGTTCCATGGACAGCAAAGAAAACAAACGACACAGTCTTGATGGAGGCAGACACAAGTAGATCACTCATAAGGAAGATTAGGAAAAGACAGGCAACATTTATAGGCCATTTTATGAGGAAGGGAGATTTGGAGCACCTGGTCACGGCAGGAAAGCTGGGGGGAAAGAAAGCACCGGGTAGACCCAGGGAGAAAATGCTGGACGGACTTGCAGAGTGGCTGGGGACGAAGAAGGTGGGGGAGATGCTAGGGGCAACGAGAGATAGAGACAGATGGAAGTCCATGATCGCCAACGCCATGCGGCAGGGCACCTGATGATGATGATGTTTGACCCAATTATCAATCGTAAGAGAAAGTATGTAAGACAAATACAGGTGAATAGGTCAGCAAGGCAGAAAATGATAGGAAGAAATGACAGAAAGCAAAGAAAGAAAAAAAAACAAGGAGAGTGACAGGAAAGAGGAAATTTCTAGCACAGGCTGAAGGGCGTCGGCCAAGGAAACACGAACGATCACAAAGAAAAGCTGGGGAAGGAAGTTGTCTTTTCCTGTCTCACGAAAACGATCGCCAATAGAGGAAGTTATGTTTTTGTTTCTTTGCGGTTGTGTGTGTGTGTGTGTGTGTGTGTGTGTGTGTGTGTGTGTGTGTGTGTTGTGTGTGGTGTGGTGTGTTTTGATTTGTTCTTGCTAGTTTTGTGTGTGTGTGTGTGTGTGTGTGTGTGTGTGTGTGTGTGTGTGTGTGTGGTGTGTTTTGATTTGTTTCTTTGCTGTTGTGTGTGTGTGTGTGTGTGTGTGTGTGTGTGTGTGTGTGTGTGTGTGTTGTGTTTGGGTGTGTTTTGATTTGTTTCTTTGCTGGTTTTGTGTGTGTGTGTGCGCGCGCGCGCGCGTTTTTTTTTATTTGTTTCTTTGCTCTGTATGTGTGTGTGTGTGTGTGTGTGTGTGTCTTTTTTGATTTGTTTCTTTCCTCTGTGTGTATGTGTGTGCGTGTTGTGTCAGTGTGAGTGTGTGTGCGTGCGTGTGTATGAGTGTGTACGTGTGTGTGAGCGTGCGTGTGTGTATGCGTGTGTGGGTATGTGTATGTGTGCTTGTTAGTGTGTTTGTGTGCATGTGTGTGTATGTGTGAGTGCGTGCGTGCATGCGTGTGTGTGTGTGTGCATGTGTATGTATGTGCGTGTGCGTATGCATGTGTGTGTATGTGTATATGCATGGCATGGGCGCGAGTGTGTGTGCGTGTATGTACGGTTGGCACAAGACTAGTAGGCAAAAGAATTGATTCAGCGACTGTCTTGTCTCATCAACTAAAAGCGCATTCTCATTCTGTTTCGGCGTCTTTGTAATGATATTTATTTTCACGATTTGTTGTTGTTGTTGTCGATAATGGCGGCGGTAGTGGTGGTTTTTGTCTGTTCGAGTCCTTTTCTCACAATGGACGAAACAGCAGGGAAGTTTCAGTCTTTTTCTCCTAATTTTTGTATTTGGTGTTTGTTCGTTTGTGATCTTACACTCGGCTAAGGCCAGTTGGCCCAAAATTTGCACCTGTCTTGTCTGGTTACATTAAATACGCGTTCTGGTTCTTTTTTCGTGTTTTCTTTATTTATTTAGGCCTATTTATTTATTTATTTATTTATTCTTTTGGTGTTTGTTTGATTTTGTTAGCGTTCCTATTTTTTTCTCCCATGTATGAATGTGCATTGTTTTGCACACACTACGTAGGCGGTACCTCACTGCACAGTCTGCATACTTCACCTTTACTGGGCGTGCATGCCGGGTGTTTTCATGTTTCCATAAGCCACGGACACTCATATGGCTTAACCCTTTGACTCTCGACACCCTATCTACCAACTGCAGAAACTTAACCCTTTGACTCCCTCACCCGCATCCACCAACTGCAGAAACTTAACCCTCTGACTCCCGCACCCATATCCACCAACTGTAGAAACTTAACCCTCTGACTCCCTCACCCTATCCACCAACTGCAAAAACCCTTAACCCTTTGACTCCCTCAGCCCTATCCACCAACTGCAAAAATTAACCCTTTGACTCCCGCATCCATATCCAACAACTGGAAAACCTTAACCCTTTGACTCCCGCACCCATATCCACCAACTGCAAAAACTTAACCCTTTGATTCCCTCACCCGTATCCACCAGCTGATAAAAAAAAAATTAACCCTTTGACTCCCGCACCCATATCCACCAACTGCAAAAACTTAACCCTTTGATTCCCGCACCCGTATCCACCAGCCGAAAAAAAACCTTAACCCTTTGACTCCCTCAGCCTTATCCACAAGCTTCCAACACAGAATGATTGAGTCAATGGGTTAAGTTTTTGCTTTGCTGACATGGCTGACAATGCCGGATGCTGGTGGGCAGGGTGCAGGAGTCAAAGGGTTACAGGTCCTTTCGTGTGCATATCTGGTATTCCGCAAGGTGAAGAGCATTGTAGACACAGGGAGGTCATGCTGACCTGGAAGATTTGAAAAACAAATCTCCTTCCTTCACCCTACGAGGCAGAACAGGCAGATTAACCCCTTTGATTCCTGCACCCTGTTCACCATCATCCTGCTTTGTCAACCATGTTAGCAACGCAAAAAACTTAACCCTTTGACTTCCCTCACCCTGTGCAGGAAGCCGGTGGATAGGAATGAAGAAGTAAAAGGGTTATTTTTTTGCAGTCGGTGGATAGAGTGAGCTGAGGGAGCCGAAGGGTTGAGATTTTTGCAGTTGGTAGAAAGGGTTAAGGAATCAAAGGGTTAATTTTTTTTGCAGTTGGTGGATAGGGTTCAGGAGTCAAAGGGTTAATTTTTTGCAGTTGGTGGATAGGGTGCAGGAGTCAAAGGATTGAGTTTTTGCAGTTGATGGATAGGGGTGCAGGAGTCAAAGGATTGAGTTTTTGCAGTTGGTGAGCACGGGTGAGAGAGTCAAAGGATTGAGTTTTTGCAGTTGATGGATAGGGGTGCAGGAGTCAAAGGATGAGTTTTTGCAGTTGGTGAGCACGGGTGAGAGAGTCAAAGGATTGAGTTTTTGCAGTTGATGGATAGGTGCAGGAGTCAAAGGGTTAAGTTTTTGCAGTTGGTGAGCACGGGTGAGAGAGTCAAAGGGTTATTTTATTCATTTTGTGCAGTCTTTTTCTCATAATTTTTGTATCTGGTGTTTGTTTGTTTGTAATCTTACGCTTGACAAAGGCCAGTTGACCGAAAATTTGCGCATGTCTTGTTGTATTAAATACGCTTTCGTATTCTTCTTTCGTGTTTTTTGTTCTTCTTCTGGTTCCTGTTTTACTGATAATAATTCCATCCATCCATCTGTCAGCGACATCATTCTTGATGGTAGTCACTGATGCATGCCCCGTCAGCTGCCTCCATCCCCTCCTGTCCACAAACCTTCTGTAGATTTCCCCTTTCAGCAGCTTTGTCCACTTGGCTATAGTTCTCTCCATAGGAAGTCAGCGGTCTTCCTTGTCATCTCTTGCCCTCCATTTTGCCCTGGGCCACGGTCTTCATTACATGGCAGCTCTGATGTCTCATAGCATGTCCACATGTGTTTCTGGTTTCTTTATAAAAAAAAACAACAACCCAACAACAATAGCCTACAATGCCATTGACTGCTGAATGTTCCTTTGTCACTGGCACCTAGATTCTTGCAGAATGTTTGGCGTGGAACATACCTGAGTACAGCAGATTTGGTCCTGTGTGGTGAACAAACTTGGTTCTACAGTCATTCTCCCTTTCTTTCGTTTACAGGGAGAAAGATATGAGTAGGTGATGACCATTAACAAACCCACTGTCATTCTCCCTTTCTTCGTTTACAAGATAAGAACGATAGATGACATAACAAACCCCTGACACACTAAAACATCTACACCACACACGCGCGCGCATGCACATATACGCATACACAGACACGTTTGTGCACACACTACCACACCATTCTCTCCCCCCTCCCCACACACATACACGTGCGTGCACACACGACATACACACAACACACATGCACTCACACCACACACAAAACACACACACACACACACACAAACA
The DNA here is from genome assembly GCA_030674185.1 of Monoplex corrugatus. Classification (NCBI taxonomy): domain Eukaryota; kingdom Metazoa; phylum Mollusca; class Gastropoda; order Littorinimorpha; family Ranellidae; genus Monoplex; species Monoplex corrugatus. The sequence goes on along the minus strand of JAPXFY010000032.1, from coordinate 10,277,327 downwards.
CACATACACACACACACAACACACACAACACACACATCACTCACACCACACCACAAAACACACAACAACACCAACACAACACAACACACCACACACATCATCACACACACACAAACACACACACACACACAACACACACACACACACACACACACAACACACACTCACACACACACCACAACACAACACACACAAACACACACACACACACCACAAACACACACACCACCACAAACACACACACAACCACAACACACACACACCACAACACACACACACACACAACACCACCACAAACACACCACAAACACACCACAAACACACACAACACACCACACACACCACAAACACACACACACACACACACATGCACTCACACACACACCACAAACACACACAACACACACACACCACAAACACACACACACACACACCACAAACACACACACACACACACACACACACACACACACACACACACACACACACATACACACACATACACACACATACACATCTTCTCTCCCTCTCTGACTCAAAAAACGTAACAAAAATCGTTACAGCAGCAGCAGCAACAACAACAATCTAATCTACTAACAATTTAATATCAAACATTTGATGTTCCTTTTTACACACACACACACACACACAAAGCAATGCACCACAAAAACACAAAGCAACAAACCCCCCCACAACCCATCACCCTCCCTCCCCACACACACAATGTCACATACATGTACATCCCTTCTCCCCGAAAAAAAACAAAACATAAACAGACACAAGAACAAACAGACAAGCGAGCAAGCAAACATACACTTTTATGAACATGCATCTGTACATGCAGCCCATTGTCATGAACAATATGGGAAAAAAAATTAATGACATCAGACCACGCTTGTTCAAACTACAATATCTCTGAAACCAGACCAGTCGCCGTGGTGTAGTGGTTAACGCAACGGACTACCGACTGGAAGGTTATGGGTTCGAATCCCCATCAGTCCCTTCAAAACTATATCATTGTGGGATTTTTTGGCTCTAACCGGCTCCTACCCAGAGTTGGGCGTGCTATGGGCTCATTGGGAAGACTGGGACTACAGTCGAGTCTCATCCACTTCACGGATGCGTCATTGAGGGTGTTGCTCATTTTCCTCTGACCAGCACCGCAGGTGTCTGTATCTCTAGGGCCTGGTTGACGCCAGGATATTTTATGATAGTAAGCGTAGAGTACAGACCCTTCACGCAGTCTCAGTCCTAGATGGAGAACTTCAAAGCATCATGATTATCATCCTCATCGACATCATCCTCATCGCATTGTTAAAAAAAAAAAAAAAAAAAAAAAAAAGGGTGCTAGCTTGATGGCGTAGAAAATGGGATGAAAAAAAAAGATGAGCACAAAGGTAACCTCCCTAAGTGCGATGATAAAAAAAAAAAATCAAAAAAATCTCTGAAGACCAAGTACATTAAAAATATTAAAAATACAACACAACACTATCTCTGAAAACACACCACATTCATTCAATGGTGACAACGTATGTGTACGCATGCAAAAAGAACAGCAAAGCGTGTTCACATTACAAAAAGAAAATCAACATTTCTGATATTTAAGACGATAAATTTCTTTTCAATATTTGATGGGTTGGAGCGTTTCCAAACATTCAAAAGACTTTGACACTTTTGGCGGTTTTTTTTTCCCCAAATAAAAGTAAACAAAAAGAAAAATACAGGGCTTGGATAAGCTCTTCTTGTTTCTAATAGTACCCTGTCACCCCCAAACAACTTTCATAAAACAAATGACAAATAAAACAAAGTAGGAAAAATTCCAGGATCTCAAAAAGTATCTTCTTTTTCCAGCCAAACATCCATATACAATTCGTTGTTTGTTCAAAAAACGAACAAATTTGTTTGTTTGTTAAGTAACAAATAACAAATAAATAAATAAATAAATAAATAAATAAATAAATAAATAAATAAATAAACAAACAAACAAATGGATAAATAAACACAAATATGTAAATAAATAAATAAATAAACAAATAAACTTATGAAAAAATAAATAAATAACCCCTTTGCCCTCACCCTCTCTTAAAGTTTCATAGAACATTTGTGATCTATTCAAAACAATGAAATGAATAAACGAAATCTAGCGTTTTCAAAAGCACCTTTTCTTATCAATTTTATGAAATATTTGTCATCTTTTATAAACAAAATATATCTGAAAAGTACCTGTTTTTAATTTCAAATTGTTTTTAATTCATTTTTCACAAGACTCAAAAGAAAAATACAGGAACAGATATGGCAAACAGTAATTCTGATAACAATAAACACAATTAACATAAATGCAAGAACAGAAACGGCAAAGCATTATTACAATAACAATGAGAAGACTGAACAGAACTAACATATATGTACAATCAAGAACAGAAACGCCAAAACGTAATTGCAATAAATTTGAGAAAACTGAACAAAATTAAAATACATACATGTACAGAAACGGCGAAGAGTAATTATGATAACACTTAGATGACTGAATAAAATTAAGAAGATTCCAAAAAGTAATCATGATAACACTTAGATGACTGAATAAAATTAAGAAGATTGAATAAAATTTACATACATTTTAGAACAAAAATGCCTAAAAATTAAGAAGACTGAATAAAATCAACTTATAGACGTCTATACAAGAACAGAAATGGCAAGGCATAATTACAGTAACAAAGAGAAGGTTGAACAAAATTAACCCTTTCCCTCCCATATCCAATCCACCAGCTCCAAAAACTGGATTCTTTCACTCCATCACCCTATCCACCAGCTACTTAACCCTTTTGCTCCCTCACCCTATCCACCAATAAGGTGAGGGAGTGAAAGGGTTCAGTTTCTGCTTTGCTGCCATGGCTAATAATGCAGGATACTGGCAGATATGGTGAGGGAGTCAAAGAGTTAACACATGCATGCAGGTGAACAAAAATTAACAATCATAAATCATATCTACAAATCTACAATATCGTAAAGCACTTTCTTCTTCCACTCAAACATTCTCTGTCTGTTTAAAAAGGGGGTGGGGAAGGGAAGAGACTCACACAAAATTTAAACAAACCACCAAACCGAGCTGAGTATCAATATTTCTACTTGAAATGGCACACATTACAATATTGACTGAAAACATCAGAAAATATACCCAAAAAACCCAACAGTCACATAAACAAAAAGTCAGATACAGACTTCTTCTTGCGCAGGTTAGAGACCCTGTGATCAACTCCCTTATTGTCATTGTTATTTCTGTTTAACCCTTTGACTCCCGCATCCTATCCACCAACTGCAAAAACTTAACCCTTTGACTTCCTCACCCTATCCACCACTTCCTGCAGGATGAATGGTGAATAGGATGAGGAAGTCAAAGGGTTAAGTGTTTGCTTTGCTGGCATGGACGACAATGCAGGATGCTGGTAGACAGGGTGTGGGAGTCAAAGGGTTAAGTTTTTGCTTTGCTGGCATGGATGACAATGCAGGATGCTGGTAGACAGGGTGTGGGAGTCAAAGGGTTAAGTTTTTGCTTTGCTGGCATGGACAATACAGGATGCTGGTAGACAAGGTGTGGGAGTCAAAGGGTTAAGTTTTTGCTTTGCTGGCATGTATGACAATGCAGGATGCTGGTGGACAGGGTGCGGGGGTCAAAGGGTTAAAGCCCAGCCGACTACGTAGAGGCATATCATGGCTCCAACATGTTTCAAAACATACGCAATACTTCAACTGGGAGGGAGGGGGGAGAGAAAAGAAAATGAAATACACATATCAATGCATTCACACACATCATCTAAGGGGCTGCCCCTGGCTTGACCACTCCATCCAATTTTATCACACAGGGGATTTAAAAAAAAATAAAGAGACCTGAATACAAATTGAAACATAACTAAGGGCATTAAAACATAAAAACGATCCTAAATTACCTAAAATTGCTTCCGTAATTTTTCACTTTCCTCGAGCCAAATATGAATTTAATATATGTAACCAATTATCAATCCTGACAGAAAGTATTAAGGCTTAATCGAACACATACAGGCGAATAGACAAAGCACAGCAGAAAACGATAGAAAGAAATGACAGAAAGCAAAAAAACAAGGCAGAAACAAAGACAGAAGGCAGAAAAGAGGAAATTGTTAGCACAGAATTTCCAGGTGGGGTTACTATTTAAACTGAAAAAGCCCACAGCATCCCCAGGGATGCTGGTTATCTCTAAAAATATTTGTTTTTCAAAATAACACAATGCTCAACTGTTTATCAGTTTTACCAATATATGGTTCACCAAAACAACTGATTGATTAACTGTCAAATAAAGTTTAATGAAACACCACGCTAAACCATATATCACTTTTATCTTATTGTTTCTCCAAATCAATTAAAACAAAAAAGTTTAATGAAAAACACATCAAGCTAAATCGTACTCACTTTTCCCAACAATGATTACAAAAAGAACAAATTGTCTCTAAAGTTTCAATAAAAGCACCATTTTCAGTCATATACAATCTTGAATATTTATCTTACACTGCTACTGAGGATAATTATTTGTTCTTTTACAAAATGACCAGCACCATCTCCAAGAGCAATGACACACACACACACACACACATACACACACACACACATACACACACACATACACAACATACACAACACCAACACACATACAACACACACTCACACACACATACACCACACACACACATCACACACACAATCACACACATACACACATAACACACACACAGAAACATCAACACAATACAACAACACAAACACAACACAACACAACACAACAACAAAGCACACAAACAAACAATGTACACAAACCAGTTACTATTACAACTAAAAAACCACACACATCCCACAGACTACCTAAACAATATTCAAAAAAACACATCCAACTTACATTTACCAATATCACCAAAACAACATACAACGCAATAACATTTAATGAAACACACACACACATACCCATACACACAATCATACCACTCACAACATCAATTACAACACACAACAAATAATACACAACACATACACACAATCATACTCACTTACCAACATACACACACAACACAAATCCGACATCATACACACACACATTCATCATATACACACTAATATACACACACTACAGATATACACTTACAACATACACCACACATCACCACACAATACACACACACACACACACACACACACATACACACAACACACACACACACACACACACACAAACAACACACACACATACACACACACACACACACACAAAACCAACAACAAAACAGACAGACAAAAACAACACAACAAAAAAATAACTGATGTTAACTTCATTTCTAAACAGAGCCATGGACTCAAGTTCTGATATCTCGAGTTCAATCCCAGGCCACAACATTAAAAACTGGCCTGTTTGTTATCATCCATTTGAATGTTTCTATCTTTCTGCTGGTATCTTTCTGCTGGTGTTAGCTCAGTTTCCTGGTGTTAGCTCAGACGAGGTCCTCCGTCGTGCGGGCCTACAGACCATCTTTGCCCTTCTAAGCCAACGCCGACTACGCTGGCTTGGCCATGTGCGTCGAATGGAGGATGGACGCATACCTAAAGACGTTCTCTACGGCGAACTGGCAAATTGGAAGCGAACTCCAGGACGCCCACAGCTACGCTTTGTAGATGCATGCAAAAGGGACCTTAGAAGCTCAGGGATTGACCCAGGCTCTTGGGAGACTCTTGCGGAAGACGGCAGCGTGGCGGACAGCCGTTCAGCAAGGCGTTGTGAATGCGGAGAGGAGGAGAGCAGAAAGCGCAGATGAGAAAAGGGCTCTTCGCAAGCAACGTTCCAGAAACCAGACAATAGCGATGTATGTGGCAGATGTGACAGAGATTGCCACTCAAGAATCGGCCTGCACAGCCACAGCAGAAAGTGCACGTCATGACCACAACGCCTCCTGGTGCAGACTATCATCTCCTGAGATGTAAAGAGGCCGACGAAGCTCAGTTTCACAGATCTCTCTCGCCCTCCCCATTTCAAGACCTTGCAAGTGCATATAGTTTTGTGCAGGATCAGAAAATTGCTGGCAGATACGGGTGGAGTGCATATGGAATTGTCCAAGCGCGACGAATCCCTCCTGAATAAATTCCGAACAAATGAGTTCCATTATCCTGTCCATAAATGTCAATAAGGGGGTGTGGAAGGGGGTGCGGTGGAGCAAAGCAAGAGATAGTTTCAGTCTGGAGTTGAACAAAGGAATTCATTGTACTCGCATGATTCCATATGCTCGAACACATACAGGTGAACGGACCATTAAGGCAGAAAATGATAGGTAGAAATGACAGAAAGCAAAGGAACAAGGAAGAAACAAAGAGAGTGACAGAAAAAGAGGAAATTTCCAGCACAGAATTTCCAGAAGGTGGGGATACTATTTATACTGAAAGAGCCCCTGGCATCCCCACGGAGGGATATTATAGGGTAGGTTTGAACTTGATACATGAGACATCTTGAGTCCAGGACTCTGTCAAAACAGCCGACCAGCCTGTGTATATTTCAAAAGCCTGGTAATGAGTGTATAAAATGTTAGCTTTCATGCTCACAAAATCAACAATAAAATCATACTGAGTACACTTTCCATATCGTCCTATCACTCATTAATCAATATAATGAGCAAAACAAATTGTCATCTTTACAAATATGAACACAGTGTTTTATTGTTTTTTGTAAATAAAAATTAGACTGCTTTTGTAAATAAATGTCAGATTTGTTTCATTATTTTTGTACATAAAGACAGATAAGTAATAAAGATTAGATGTCTTACGCCCACAAAAAAAATCAAATTGATCACATAATGCAGGTGAAAAAGCATAAAACCATAAGGACCAAATAAGCAATAATGATCGATGCTTCAAGCCCATAAAATCAAAGTTATCACAACTTTTTTTCTTTTAATGATGACCAGATATGTAGGAACAGTGTGTTTTAACTAAGATTAGATATTGAAGAAACTGTATTATTAGAAAAAAGCTACAAACAAGAAGATTTAAAGCTGAAAATTGTATGATTAATGTCCTGACAATATCATGCATGAGAATGTAACAATTACATTTAAACTGTATGATTAATGGGTTGATAATATCTTGTATGTAACAGCTACTTCTATATGGCGTAATTAATGAGTTGATAATATCTTGTATGAGAATGTCAAAACTACTTGCCTGAGAATGGAACAACAATAAACTGTATAACCAATGGGTGATATTATCCTGCATGAGAATGTCAAAAACTATTTCTAAATTGCATGACAAATGGGCGATCTTCTTCTTCTTCTTCTTCTTGTTCACCGTCACACTTGGAGTTAAGTTAAGCCTCAAGGTCAGCTTCTGTAGCACATCCACAACTTACGTTCTGTAGCACATCCACAGACCTTACAGCTTCTGTAGCACATCATAGACCTACAGCTTCTGTAGCACATCCAAGACCTTACAGCTTCTGTAGCACATCCATAGACCTTACAGCTTCTGTAGCACATCCACAGACATTACAGCTTCTGTAGCACATCCATAGACCTACAGCTTCTGTAGCACATCCACAGACATGTACAGCTTCTGTAGCACATCATAACCTACAGCTTCGACACATCATAACTACAGCTTCTGTAGCACATCCACAGACATGTACAGCTCTGTAACATCCCGACTTAAGTCGACACTCCCAGACAGTACACTTCTGTAGCATCCAGAATGTACAGTTCTGTAGCACATCCACAGACATGTACAGCTTCTGTACACACCACAACTGTAATTCTGTAGCACATCCACAGACCTGTACAGTTGTGTACAATCCATACTGTAAAATATAGCACATCCACAGACCTGTACAACATCTGTAACACATCCACAGACCTGTACTGCTTGTAACACATCCACAGCCCTACTGCTCTGTAGCACATCCACAGTCCTGTACAACGTCTGTAGTACATCCACAGACCTGTACTGTAGACATCACAGACTACACCTTGTAGACATCCACAGACCTGTACAGCTCTGTACACATCACGACCTGTACAGTTCTGTACACATCCACAGACCTGTACAGCTTTCTGTACCACATCCACAGACCTGTACAGCTTCGTACCCATCCACAGACGACACTCTGTACCACATCCACAGACCTGTACAGCTTCTCCCACAGGCTCAGGGGTGCTGGCCAGATCTCCTCCCTCAGCCACCTGTAGCTTTCACAGTGCTATAAGGTGATCGCATCTTGCATGAGAATGTAAAATCTACTTCTAAATGGCTAGACTACTAACCTTTTGACTCCTTCACCTTATCCACCAGCATCTTGCATTGTCAGCCATGAAATCAAAGCAAAAACTTAACCCTTTCATTCCCTCACCCTATCCACCAGCTTCCTGCAGGAAGCTGGTGGATAGGGTGAGGGAGTGGAAGGGTTTAAGTTTTTGCAGCCGGCGGATAGGGTGTGGGAGTGAAAAGATTAAAGGTTAATGACAATGTCAAAATCATTTCCACATACATGGTTCTTTTCAAAACAATGCACATATCATCCAAAGACGATGCAGGTAGATAGTGTGTTTCACAATAAACATATTCAAGGGTGCAACTTAGAAAAAGTAAAAAAAACTGAAAGGGGTCCAGGGGCCGGCAGCGCCCCATATGGGGGGTCTGGGGGTCATAGCCCCCAGGATGCTAAAGCTTTTTCAAAAAACAGATTTTCCGTTTCTGACTCTTTTGAAAAAACGGATTCCGTCGTCAAACGGAAAAAGTTGCACCCATGCATATTCCGTAAAAACAGTTCCTGTTCTGGTAGAACATACATATATATCTGATATGATCAGCTCTTTTCTTTAACACACACACACACACACACACACACATTAACACACACACACTACGCATGCACGCAACACACACACACACACATCCACGCATGCAAGCACACACACACACACACACACACACACACACACACACTCAACGCACACACACACACACACACTTACACACACACACAATTTAGCAAAGCTCCATCTATAAACAGAGAACAAAATCTTGTCAACACATTTCTGTCACAGACTCAAACATAACCACCCCTCTCTCTCTGATTGATAAGAAATAACCCCCCTTTGCTCGGATTGATATGAAATAATCTCCCTTCATTCTATTTAAAGGGACATGAAATAAAGCCTCACTCAGATGGCGATAAAAGAATGGTTTTTAACGTTCAGGTAGCGTATTATCAGAACATACTGTATGAAAGCATTCTGACCACTAATCAACAAACAACCGTAAGTTATGATTATACATATGTTATAATGCCCTATATTTTCATTATTAGTGTTTACAGCTCAGCAACCGCTCAGAGCAATCTCAGGGGTATAAACATCACAACCACACACACACACACACAGAGTCTAAAATCACTCATTGTGCAAAGATGTTAAACCAAAGAACGAACACACACACACACACACACACACAGAGTTTAATATCACTCATAGTGCAAAGATGTTAAACCAAAGAACGAACACACACACACACACACACACACACACACACACACAACACACACACACCACACACACACACACAACACACACACACACACACACACACACACAAACACACCAAAACATACTGATCACTCCAGAAAAAAGAAAACCTAGAAAAGAAAATCAAGAACACAGATCGATGCCTTCATGCACATAATCAAAGGATGTGCCCTGGCGTTGATCATTCCGCCCTATTTCTTGCTGGGAGATTAAAACAAAATCTGAATACAAATGCATTAACATACAAACATAATAAAAACTGACATAAGGTACAAAATTCCTAACATGCAGTTTTTCTTTTATTGTTGTTTAAAGCCACCATCACCGATAACCTCTCCCTTGACACAGAGATCGACGAGAGGATCGGGAAGGCAGCCACAACACTAGCCCACCTCACACAAAGGGTGTGGACAAATCCCAAGCTGACCACGAAGACAAAGATGGCTGTATACAACGCCTGTGTCCTCAGCACCTTGCTGTATGGCAGCGAGGCATGGACCACGCATGCTCATCAGGAGAAAAGGCTCAATACCTTCTACCTGAGAAGCCTACGGCGCATACTCGGCATTTCCTGGCAAGACAAGGTGACCAACACCGAAGTCCTGACACGCGCTGGCCTCCCAACCATGCATACCATGCTGAGACAGCGTCGGCTGCCCGGGTTCGGCCACGTTCACCGCATGGAAGATGGTCGCATCCCAAAAGACATCCTTTATGGTGAGCTTGCCACAGGGCAGAGAAACATTGGCCGCCCACAGCTGAGATACAAAGATGTTTGCAAACATGACATGAAGGCGCTTGATATCAACACTGAGTCCTGGAGACCTCGCAGACAACCGCAACAGCGGAGAACCATTCTCAAGAAACAGCTGCGGATTGGTGAGGACAAACTGTCAGCTGCTGCAGCAGGAAAGTGAGTTCGCAGAAAAGGGATGACAGCTAACAGACCAGCATCAGCATACACATGCGACCGCTGCAACAGAGACTGCCTCTCTCGCATTGGTCTCTACAGTCACAGGCGATGCTGTTTGGACCAAGCAGACAGCCCAACTAGACATGACCGAGGGAGGCCTACTATGTTTAAAGCCCAGCCGACTGAGCAGAGCCATATCAGGGCTATAATCGCTTCAAAACACACAAAACTTCAACAGGAAAAAAAAAAAAAAAAGAAAATTAAGTAGGCCCCCTATACATATCAATGCATTCATGCACATAATCTAAGGACATGGCCCCGGCGTAGGACCATTCCGATTTATCGCACAGGGGAGATTTAAAATACACACCTGAATACAAATATAAGCATACATAAGGAAACCAAAACATATATAAAAACAGGCATAAATTACCTAAATTATCGAAAAAATACAGATGAATGGACCATTAAGGCAGAAAATAAGTAGAAATGACAGAAAGCAAGGCAACAAGGCAGAAACAAAGAGAGTGACAAAAAAGAGGAAATTTCTAGCACAGAATTTCCAGAAGGTGGGGATACTTTTTATACTGAAAGAGCCCCAGCAACCCAACGGGGGAACCAACACGCAGTTCACATGTCTTTCGACCTAAAAATGCAATAAATATACATATCCAATCACCTATCCAATCACCTGAAACCATGTAAGGCTTTATCAAAAACATACAAATAAATGTAGCAGCAAGACTGAAAATCAGAAACGAAGATATGACAAAAAGCAAAGGAGCAAGGCAGAAACAAAGAGAATGGTAGAAAAGAAGAAATTTCTAGTACACAATTTCCAGAAGGTGGGGTTACTGATTATATTGAAAGTCTCAGAATGCCCTTGGGGTACACTTTTGAGTCCATTAAAGCAGTCAATATATGTACGATGCTCAAACATTATATACATGATATTTTTTGCCATTGAAACAGGGATATGATACTCAACTCTTTTACTGGTAAATTCAAGAGAATATTACAGTACGACTGTTCAGAATCATTCTATATATATAGTGAGTATGCTTTAGTCATTGAAACAGGGATATGATACTCAATTCTTTTACTGGTAAATTCAAAACAATATATAACAGTACGATTGTTCAGAAATCATTCTATATAATATAGTGAGTATGCTTTAGTCATTGAAACAGGGATATAATACTCAACTCTTTTACTGGTAAATTCAAGAGTTGTTAAACCTTGTTTCAGCATCCCCTTGGGGGTGGTAGTGATACCATTTTGCGTCCATTAAAGCAGTCAGTTTAACAGTAGGTTGTTCAGAAGCGTTATACACATGTGACCTCCCACCACCAATGTCTTAACTCGCAGTCAGTCGAACACCACTAGGAGCTGAAAAAGTGACTGAGGGTCTGTCTGGGGTGTTTTGACTTTTTCTCAAAATTGATTTCTGTGGCCTATAATCTATTCCCGACAGAAAATTTTTTTCTTGAAAAAATATCATTAATCAATCTAAAATGGTATTTTACTGCTCTGATCGTAGCAGACAGAATGCAATGTCTTACCAAAAGTAGGGCCTACCTATTTTTGTCTCTTATTGCGAACCGTAACCTGTACAGAACCCCCACATGTAATATACTGACAGAAAGCTCTTTGGTGCACCTTTTGGATAATGACAGCTGAAATTAAAAACAAACTGGGTCAAAGCCACCAAATAAAGAAATTTAAGGAAAATATGAAGGAGAGTACATAAAAACTTAGAGGTTGTTTTCTCAAAATGGCTGTTATACAATGTAATGACTTTAAACGTACATAACAAATACATTTTTTTGAGAACAAGCTTTATTCAAGTACCAACATAATCAGCAGAATGTACACCTTCCAGTGATATGTATATCTCAAAACACACAAAATGCTACTTAAGACTGATTTCATGCTGGGAGGTCATATATTGAGTACTCTTGAATAATGAGCAGAATGTACACTTTCCAGTGATATGTATATCTCAAAATACCCAAAATACTAGTTAAGACTGATTTTGTACTGGGAGGTCACATATACTGAGTATTCTTTTGCCATTGAAACAGGAATATGGCACTCCACTCTTATACTAGCACATTCAAGGGGTCTTAATCCTTGCTTCACAGCAGTTTCTGACTAGTGTTGATTAAACAAGTACTGCCATATAAAACATCAAGCATATAAAATATATATGTAGATCACAGTAAAATACATGGAGTGTACTTCAAAGTTTGCAGTTTGTTCAAAAAGGATTTATCACAATGGGACAATTCCATAGGCGCTACACCTGTCCAGAAAAGATTGTGTCTGTCATGTGTGTTAAATACGATGTCCAAAATTTCTGTGCCATGTTTTGTGTGTCAAATACGATGTCCAAAATTTCTGTGTCTGCCATGTTTTGTGTGTTAAATACGCTGTCCAAAATTTCTGTGTCGCCATGTTTTGTGTGTTAAATATGCTGTCCAAAATTTCTGTGTCTGCCATGTTTTGTGTGTTAAATATGATGTCCAAAATTACTGTGTTGCCATGTTTTGTGTGTTAAATACGCTGTCCAAAATTTCTGTGTCTGCCATGTTTTGTGGTATAAATATGATGTCCAAAATTTCTGTGTCTGCCATGTTTTGTGTGTTAAATACGCTGTCCAAAATTTCTGTGTCTGCCATGTTTTGTGTGTTAAATATGCTGTCCAAAATTTCTGTGTCTGTCATGTTTTGTGTGTCAAATATGATGTCCAAAATTTCTGTGTCTGCCATGTTTTGTGTGTTAAATATGCTGTCCAAAATTTCTGTGTCTGCCATGTTTTGTGTGTTAAATATGATGTCCAAAATTTCTGTGTCTGCCATGTTTTGTGTGTTAAATACGCTGTCCAAAATTTCTGTGTCTGCCATGTTTTTGTGTTAAATATGCTGTCCAAAATTTCTGTGCCATGTTTTTGTGTGTCAAATACGATGTCCAAAATTTCTGTGTCTGTCATGTTTTGTGTTTAAATATGCTGTCCAAAATTTCTGTGTCTGTCATGTTTTGTGTGTCAAATATGATGTCCAAAATGTCTGTGTCTGTCATGTTTTGTGTGTCAAATAAGATGTCCAAAATGTCTGTGTCTGTCATCTGTCATGTTTTGTGTGTCAAATAGCTGTCCAAAATGTCTGTGTCTGTCATGTTTTGTGTGTAAATATGATGTCCAAAATGTCTGTGTCTGTCATGTTTTGTGTGTCAAATACGATGTCCAAAATTTCTGTGTCTGTCATGTTTTGTATTAAATATGCTGTCCAAAATTTCTGTGTCTGTCATCTGTCATGTTTTGTGTATTAAATATGCTGTCCAAAATTTCTGTGTCTGTCACGTTTTGTGTGTTAAATATGCTGTCCAAAACTTCTGTGTCTGTCATGTTCTGTGTATTAACCCTTTGACTCCCGCACTATATCCACCAACTGCAAAAACTTAGTCCTTTGACTCCCTCACCCTATCGACCAGCTTCCTGCAGGAAATTTGTAGCTACGGTGAGGGAGTCAAAGGGTTAAGTTTTTGCTATGCTGGCATGGTTGACATTGCAGGATGCTGATGGACAGGATGCGGGAGTAAAAGGGTTAAATACGATGTCCAAAACTTCTGTGTCTGTCATGTTTTGTGTGTTTACAAAAAAACTCAATCTATTTCAAGAGTTTCTGATTTCTATTTGCTTGAACGCTGGCAGTCACTTTGATCAGAATTTATTTTGATAATAGATTCATATTCGTACACAATGCATAATGTTAAAGACTGATTACTTTATATTTTGCTAGTACACACACATACAACAGAAACTAATTCCTTATATTTTGCAAGAACAAATATGTATAATAGAAAGAAAATTCCATAACCATTCATTCACAGATGCTAGGACCCTGTATTTTGCTAGCACAACGTGTACAATAGAAAAAAAAAATGTATAATCAGTACAGAGTCTGGTACCTTGTATTTTCTAATACAAACAGGTACAACTGGAAAAAAACTGTATGGTCAGTACAGAGTTAGGTACTTGTATTTTGCTGTACACTTACGATAAAAAAAATATATGATAGTACACATTAGTTACCTTGTATCTTGCAAGTACAAACATGAAAAAATATCAGATACCTTGTACTTTGTTGGCAGAAACATATACCATAGAAAAAACAAACGTATTATCAGTCAAGGGTTAGGTACCTTGTATTTTGCTAGTACAAACATGTACAATAGAAATAATATATCAGGTACCTTGTATTTTGTTGGTACAAGCATGTACAATAAAAAAAATGTCATATCTTATATTTTGCTGGTACAAACAGATACAAAAGCAAAACAATGTCCGGTATCTTGTATTTTGCTAGTACAAACAGGTACAATATCAAAACAATGTCAGGTATCCTGTATTTTGCTGGTACAAACAGGTACAATAGCAAAACAATGTCAGGTATCTTGTATTTTGCTAGTACAAACAGGTACAACATCAAAACAATGTCAGGTATCCTGTATTTTGCTGGTACAAACAGGTACAATAGTGGAAAAAGAATGTCAGATATCTTGTACTTTGCTAGTACAAATAGGTACAATAACAAAACAATGTCAGGTATCCTAGCACAGAATTTCCAGAAGGAGGGGACACTATTTATACTGAAAGAGCCCCCGGCATCCCCATGGGGGAGGGACAACTGATGAAATGCACGTCCAAAGCATTAGAGGCAAAGAGAGATACATGTTAAGCAAAATATGTCAACTCTAACAACAATAACAACAACAACATAATAATAATAATAATAGGATGGACAGTTCAAGTTCATATTGCTTACAGCCCAGCCGACCACTAGAGCCATATCAGGGCTAACACCATGTCAAAAATGACAACAAGGTTAAGATAACAGATAAAAACCATGCTCACTGTTAAGGGGGAAGGAACAGCAATAGTAGTAGTTGTAGCAGCAGCAGTAGTAGTAGTAGTAGTAGTAATAGAAGTAGTAGCAGCAGTAGTAGTAATATTAGTAGTAGTAGTAGTAGCGGCAGCAGTAACATTTTTAAAATTGTGTTAATAATAATAACAACGAAAATAGCCACAGCATCTATACATAATGAATTAGAAACACAGAAATAAAGGAAAAGAAGACAAAGTGAAGCATTAAATAGAAAACATGGAAAGGGTGGTGGTGGTGTGGGGGTGGTGGTGGTGGTGGTAATACATCAACTCTAATACTACGATGAAAACAGGTGGCACCATAACACAAATAATGTCAAACAAGTTATAACAATGAGTTATATAATCAAACACAGTTCTCTTGCGTGAGAGTCGGTCAAGTGTTTTTACAAAAACAAGTGAAACCGCCATCAAGAACACCACGGCCAGACAGTCTTGAAAGAGGCAAACACAAAAAGAAACATTAACGAACGAAGATAAAGAAAAGACAAGCAACATTCATAGCACATTTTATGAGGCAAGAGAAATTTCAGCACCCAGCCACATCAGGAAAGTTAGAGGGAAAAAGAGCGCCAGAGAGGCCCAGGGAGAAAATACTACACAGTTTTACAGAATGGATGGGGACAGAAAAGGTAGGAAACATTCCTGCAGTGACAAAAGACATATTCGTATGGAGGACCATGACCACCAACATCTTCCAGTATGGCACATGTCGAAGATGAGAGACAAAGCAGACATATATGCAAACCATATGCTGATAAATAAATCAAAATTTAGATCAGTAGGAAGGGAGTAAAGATAACTGAGTGAGAGATTTAATGTTTTAATGCAGAAAGGTTAATGACTTAACCCTTAGCTGTTCACAAAGCGGGTAACCGCCCTGCGGAAGAATGTGCCGATCCGTTCATAGCAGTTGAGATCGCCCAACCTTTTCCGGCACATGTGTGGGGAATTTCCATCACTACTGGCCTTGCTGTCTTATCGCGCGTGTGGTTAGAATCTTGGTCAGTCTCGCATTGAATGTTCTAAAAATAGTACAAGCATTCTGGGATGCAAGGAACTTTCAATTCACTACTGAAAGACTTTGTACTGACGCTGTGCTACATTCGAATGCAAATACTAGGAGCTAGCTTCACATCTAGCAGTGCAAATGCGAAAGGGTTAATCTGGAGCTGTGTGTAGTAATAAGCTGACTGGAAGCGTGTAGATCTAGAAAAGGGGTTTCAGTTAGAATAACTGTTTGCGTCATTTCAAGCAGAGTTTTGTGAAATTTTTGTTTAAAGCTATGTGGGCACTGTACTCAGAGATACATACCAGAAAATAAGATTCTTGCTTTGAATATATCTCACTGTGGTCGTGGAAGACAGAAGTTGTTTCCTGAATCTGTGTGGTATGTTTGGCATGGTGTAAATAGCACTGGTAGGTATTTGAGGGTGGATCTATGCACACTATTTGTTTACTATAAAATAACATCTTCCTTGCATGAGGGACAAAAAAAAACCAACAACAAAAAACAAAATAACCCCTGATAAACCAAACAAAATTTATATACTGTATGGATTAAAACAGTGTTCTGTGTTGTACATTTGGCATGCGGTAAACAGTACTGGTAGGTATTTGAGGGCTGATCTATGCACATTATTTGTTTACTATAAAATAACATCTCTCTTTCATGAGGGACAAAAAAACAAAAACAACAACAACAACAACAACAACAAAACTTATTTGTATACTGTACGGATTAAAACATTGTTCCTGGACTTCTCTTCATTGAAGTTTTGAATATGGAGTTTGTTTGTTCAAGAGCAACTCATCGCACTCAGTAATTTTCATATGCATTCCACCCAAACCTGCCATCCATTATTTGGTCGACTCCCTGAATCTGCGTTAAAAACCTATGTGCTGGCAAGATTTTGAAATGGGGAAGGGGGAAGGGAGGTAGAGAGACCTACAAAACATTAACTCAATGGAGACGCGGATTTCTGCCACAGCTGTGATATGCTCAGACGCACTCATTTTGGCATTTTACAAAAAATCCACAGTTGGAACCAAACCAAGTAGGCTACAGTAACAAACTATATGTTTTTGAAAACTTCAATCCATGCTAGTTTAGAAAAAAAAATACTATAATCTTGTGCTAAGTACTCAATTTACTTATAATGGGTTTGAAAAATGTAAGAAAATATCTTTCTGGGGCGAGCTCGATAAACACCAGTTCTAACTATACAAAACTAAAACAAAGTGGTTTTTTTCACATCTACGGCACCTCATCTGATCCTTCTTCCATCACTCTTTCAGTAACTTCTTGTAAAGGTATATTTCTTGCCAAAACACGATGTTTTGGAACAGACGCCATGGTGTAAACATCGGCATTGCCAGAGTTTCACATCATCCCATAATGTGTGCAAAAAGTAGAATTACACGCGAGTGAAAAGGGGTTAAAAGAAGGGAGACAATCATCGAATAGAGGAATGACAGCTTTATAAGCGTACCAGAGTTGTTTCCCTTCCACCACCTGCTTTAGTACCAAAATTCGCCAAAACCGTCGGTCACCTGGCGGCCGCTACGTCCATCTGACACCCACACAGCATCAGCTGCCAGGCGTCTGACAAGACGCTATTGAGTTAAGCTGACACCACCAGAATGATGTAAACATTAGGATAGGCAGCGAGCAGACCAGTTTTTAACACTGCAGGCTAGGACTGATTCCAAAGCGCTATCAAAAGAACCAACCTGTCAAAAAAAACCCAAAAAAACAAAACGAAAAAAAAAGGCCTGCCTGAAGACTGATTCATCAATTTCTGCTATCATGAACACATCAAGCTCTGACAACTGAGCTGATGGGGTCTGTCAAAAAAATTCTAAAAAAAAAAAAAAAAGAAAAGGTTGGACATTTTCACAGACAATACCGTTGCTGTTTACTGGATAACCGGATCTTATAGGGAAGGAATATAGAAAGGTACTGATCATTACAATTTTATCGACATATTCTATTTTACCCATCATTATCTTACTTTTTCATATTTCTATCCACATATTCTATTGTATTGATCATTTTCTTTTTTTTTTCACATTTCAATGGACATATTCTATTCTACTGATCACAATTTTATTTTTTCGCATTTCTATCAACATATTCTGTTCTACGTATCATCTTAGTTTTTTCACAATTCTATCAACATTCTATTTTACTGATATATTTTTTTTCACATTTCTATCTACATATTCTAATTAGTGACCATTATCTTATTTTTTCACATTTCTATTGACATATTCTAATTAGTGATCATTATCTTATTTTTTCACATTTCTACCGATATAGAATATATCAATATATTCCATTCTACTGAACATTGTCTTATTTTTTCACATTTCTATCGACATATTCTATTCTGGCAATCATTTCTCAAGGAAAAACAGAGGTGAAAAGGAAGAAAGGCAGACCTCCAATCGAGCACATCCAGAACATAACCAACATCAGGAGCCTAAATATTCAAGACATTGTCCACAAAAGTCAATACAGAGCCACCTGGAGGGGAGTGGCGGTGTCAAAGAGTGCAGCAGCCAACACTGAACCTGGTGACGCCAATGGGTGAGATTCTATCCTACCGCTATTATCTTATATTTTTTCACAATTCCATCTACATATTCTCGTTATTAATTAAGTGATCCTTGTACTGTATAGAAGCTGACCCAAAAGAGACAGAAACAGAGCATCTTTGCTGCCTTACGCTGCCAATGGCGCGACGGGCAGTAAACCGAAGTGCGCAATCTACACTATCCCTTTACGGATAGGCTGGAACTGCTTGGTGGGGTCGGGCACGTAGTAGCGGTCCCAGACGTCCGTGAAGGAGGAGGTACGCCCCCAGGGCTTGAAGCGACCGTTCCAGTGAAGCAGCTTGGCGCTCTGGATGAACTGGCGGCTGTAGGAAGTCCGTGGTTTCCAGCCTGAAAAAATGTTGACAGTTAATTAACCCTTTGACTCCTGCTCCCTGTCCACCACCAGGACAAACATTCACAGTTAATTAACCCTTTCACTCCCACTCCCTGTCCATCAGCATCCTGCATTATCCACCATGCTAGCAAAGCAAAAACTTAAACCCTTTTGATTCCCTCACCATATCCACTAGCTTCCTGCAGAAAGCTCATGAATAGGGTGAGGGAGTCAAAGGGTTAAGCTTTTTTTACAGTTGGATGATGGGGTGCGGAAGTCAAAGGGTTAAATCGAATGGGAGATGGTGTAAGAGGAGTCATCACCCATCTTAGGTCCCCGGCTAAATCTGTGGGCCTTCCATCATTCCATCTTTCTGAAGGACATTTTAGCAGTAGAGTAACATCAACAACAACAACAACAACAACAACAACACGAAAAAGAAGGAGGAGGAGGAGGAAGAAATGATAATTTCATGTATACAGCCCATACAGACAAAGACAAACAGATAGACACAGACAAAGACAGACAGACAGACCAAGACAGATAAACAGGCAGGCAGACAGACAAAGACAAACAAGACAGACAGACAAGACAGATAACAAAGACAAACAGACAAAGACAAAGACAGACAGACAGACAAAGACAGACAGACAAACAAAGACAAACAGACAAAGACAGACCAAGATAGATAAACAGGCAGGCAGACAAAGACTAACAAGACAGATAGACAAGACAGACAGACAAAGACAAACAAGACAGACAGACAAGACAGATAGACAAAGACAAACAGACAAAGACAGACAGACAAGACAAAGACAAACAGACAAAGACAAAGAGATAAAAACAAGACAGACAGACAAGACAGTCAAAGACAGACAAGACAAAGACAAAGACAAAGACATAAAGACAAAGACAAGACAGACAGACAAGACAGTCAAAGACAGGCAAAGACAGACAAGACAAAGACAAACAGACAAAGACAAAGAGATAAAGACAAAGACAAGACAGACAGACAAGACAGTCAAAGACAGACAGACAGAAAGCTATACAAAGACAAACAAGACAGACAGACAAATCAGGCTGGGGAACAGGTGATCCCAAAAATCTCTGAAAAATAGGCTGGGGTCCAGGGGCCGCCTAGGCCCCGGTGGGGTCCAGGGGCAATGCCCTTGGTGGGGGCCCAGGAGGGCGAAGCCCCCCGGCCGAAATTGAATTCGAGCATTTTTGAAGACCCTTTCGTGGCCTCTCGTGATAGGCAAATTACCATGTGGCATGCAAAGAAACCAAACTAAAAACATCTTATTTACCATGCAGCATGCAAAGAAATCATACAAAAAAAAAGAAAGAAAAAAACAACTTATTTTTCTCCATTTTCTTGATGTACAGTAGTGCCTTGCTTCAAAAGTTCAATAATTCAGTTTTCACGAACTGAGTCCCCGTAATGTTCTACTAAATGATGCATCACCCACAGATTTATTCAAAGTCAAATACTGGCATCAGTCTACTGAGTCTAGTATTGTAATTTGTATATAGTCAACACTCACTCCACTTTCTTGTATGTGTACTGCAGAGCCTTGGTCAACTGTTCAGTCTTCACAAACTGAGCCCCATAAACAGGTAGTTCCTCTACTAATGATGCATCACCCTCAAACTTATTCAAAGTCAAATTAATGGAAACAGTTTATAGCCTACTTATCATAGTCAACACGATCTTTTCACACAGCATGGTAAGACAACAGGGGACAAAGAAGGTTACAAGTACACTATTTAAAAAAACTGGCAAGAGAAGCCTGTTTTGTCTTGGTAGGGGGGGGGGGGGGGCAGCCACAGATCCACTTGCACATCTTGGCCTTTCTTGTGGTCCTTTGCTGATTGTTTCCATACTGACTGATGGCCTCTCCAGCCTTGTTCACTTTGCGAACGCAAGTTGAAACTCGCTGATCGTAACCTGCCACTTTTGTTGACTTTTCAGTCCAGTCCCATCTCCATTTGCTGCTAATTGATCCTTCGTCAAACGTCTCGCCACGATTTACGATGCGTGATACGCACGACATTTTGCTGATCGAAGACTCTACTGAAGCGTTACTCTTGTGAAACATGCAGAAAATTGCTGCGAAAATCGTGTTCACAAATTGATGCGCCCGCCTCGGCAACAGTTTCATGAAACACGCGGAAACACCCTCACAACCGCGGGCGGCACTGCCTTGAAAAATGGTCTGATGAAAATCTGGACTGGAAATACTGGATACGGAACGGTAATGAACTCGGGAGTGATCAAGTCCTTCACGATTTTTTTTTCCTCGGCGGTTTTTTTTTTTCCTTGGACTCGTTTTCTTTTTCTCGGAAGTCGCTTTGAAAAATCTCGGAAATCCTCGGATCCGAGGAGAGTTCCCCAGCCTGACAAATAGACAAAGACAAACAAGACAGCCAGACAAGACAGATAGACAAAGACAAACAGACAGACAGAGAAGACAGACAGACTGACAAACAAAGACAAACAAGACAAGGACAGACAAGACAGAAAGCTATACAAAGACAAACAAGACAGTCAGACAAATAGACAAAGATGAACAGACAGACAAACATATATGCAAAGACAAACAAGACAGCACAAAAGACAGACAGACAAGACAGACAGACAGACAGACAGAGAACATACCCAGGTAATGGACATGCCAGAGCTGGTCGATGGGCGTGTACTTGTTGTAGAAGACCAGCATCATTGGCGGCTGTGCTCCACCTCCACCTTTCTCATTGCCGTATAGCTCTTCCCTGCACACACATCCATTTATGTACTTGTGTGTGTGTGTGTGTGTGTGTGTGTGTGTGTGTGTGTGTGTGTGTGTGTGTGTGTGTGTGTGTGTGTGTTGTTGATGTTGTTGTTGTGGAAGACCAGCATCATTGGCGGCTGTGCTCCACCTCCACCTTTCTCATTGCCGTATAGCTCTTCCCTGCACACACATCCATTTATGTACTTGTGTGTGTGTGTGTGTGTGTGTGTGTGTGTGTGTGTGTGTGTGTGTGTGTGTGTGTGTGTGTGTGTGTGTGTGTGTGTGTGTGTATCCATGTATTCTGTTGTGTGTGTGTGTGTGTGTGTGTGGAGTGTATGTGTGTATGTGTTCATTTGTGTGTGTGTGTGTGTGTGTGTCTGTGTGTGTGTGTGTGTGTGTTTGTGTGAGTGAGTGTGTGTGTGTGTGTGTGTGTGTGTGTGTGTGTATCCATGTATTCTGTTGTGTGTGTGTGTGTGTGTGTGTGTGTGTGTGTGTGTGTGTGTGTGTGTGTGTGTGGAGTGTATGTGTGTATGTGTTCATTTGTGTGAGTGTGTGTGTGTGTGTGTGTGTGTGTGTGTGTGTATGTGTTCATTTGTGTGTGTGTGTGTGAGTGTGTGTGTGTGTGTGTGTGTGTGTGTGTTGTGTGTGTGTGTGTGTGTGTGTGTGTGTGTGTGTGTGTTGTGTGTGTATGTGTATTGTGTGTGTGTGTGTGTGTGTGTGTGTGTGTGTGTGTGTGTGTGTGTGTGTGTGTGTGTGTGTGTTGTTGATGTTGTTGTTGTGGAAGACCAGCATCATTGGCGGCTGTGCTCCACCTCCACCTTTCTCATTGCCGTATAGCTCTTCCCTGCACACACATCCATTTATGTACTTGTGTGTGTGTGTGTGTGTGTGTGTGTGTGTGTGTGTGTGTTGTGTGTGTGTGTGTGTGTGTGTGTGTGTGTGTGTGTGTGTGTGTGTGTGTGTGTGTGTGTGTGTGTGTGTGGTGGTCTTTGATTTAATGTCTATTCACTAAAGTGATTTTAGACAACAAAAAAAACAAACAAACAAAAAAAATGGGGGGGGGGGGGGGGGATGATAAGAGGAGTGAAGAGAATATTTGAAAATTGTCAATTTTGAACTTGAGAAAAGATGATCCAGAAAACAACTGTTTTGAAGAGGGGAAGGTAAAACTAACAAATAATGTTATCATAATTAACGATTTAAACAAACAAACTAACAAACAAAATTGAAAAATATCTGGAAGAAACGAAGAAAAAAAAAATAAAACTAATAATTGACTAACCATAACAGTGAACAAGTGAAATAACATTTTAAAGGTAATTCGCTATAGGACTTTTTGACAGGCTAACAAAAAATTCATACAGTAATGATGATGAGGCAAATATATCAGAAACTGTACTCATAGTGTTGGAATATATCGTTTTACCTTAACGCAAGAAAGAATATGACTATGTGTTATCTTCTTTCCACACAGACATACTATGTTCTTGGTGTATTTTGTTTTGAATGCATCAAGTTTCCATCTATACATAAGGGATTGTATAATTCTGCTGGCATGAAGCTGCTTAAGTATTTTGCTAACTTCAAAGTTCATGTGACAGTTATCATACTTTTTCTGTTTTAATTGGAACTGCTTCCAGACGTAGTTGTCTACTAAAGTGTAATTCTCGTGCAACGAGAGAGAAAGCTGGATATTGTTTGAATCTGGTGAGTTATTAGCTCCCCGTTTGGCAGCCCTGTCAACTTTATCATTATAACGAAAAGAACTATGAGAAGGTATCCAGCAGAAAGTAATATCAGTGCCTCTTAAAGATAAATTATGAATCAAGTGACTAATTTCCAGAATCATTTCTGATCTTGTTTGTAATTTTGATAATTCAAGAGCCTGAAGTACTGATTTTGAATCAACGCAAAAAAGTGTTTGAAAAATTGTCCTAGGAAGACTTATCATAAAGTTTAAAGCCATTAATATTGCAAAAAGTTCAGCTGTAAAGACAGATTTATCAAGTCCTATGTAGAAAGATTTTTCAATTTTGAGAGCAGGTATTAAAAACGCTGAGCCTGCTTTTCTTTCAATTACTGATCCATCAGTGTAAATTTTCAAATGATCGGAATATAAGTCGTCAATATGACATTTAACCTGACTTGCCAGTAAGTTTACATTGTCTCCTTTTTTTAAGTTAGTGTGATGTACGTCAAATTGTGCTCTTTGGAGTTCCCAACTGGGTACTGGCGAAAAGGAAGGTCTGATAGATACAGGATCTACGTGTAGATCAATTCCTGAACCTTTCATGACGTCAGATGTGTATGTTGCAAGAGTGACCTGTGAAGATATTGATTTAGCTCTTTTTGGAAAGTCGGTATCTGATCTCAGTTTAATTTCTGTTTCAGAGATGTTTTCTACAGTGGTGTGTCTTAACAAAAATTTAGTAGAAGCGACTTTCCTTTGCTCATCAAGTGGCAACAGTTTGATTTCATTATATGTGCGAAGACAGGAAGCATGCATTGGAAGACCCAGTGCAAGTTTGAAACCTTTACAATCTATGCTCTGCAGTTTTTTCAGTAAGTGTTTCGGTGCACTGAAGAAGATTTCTTGGGCATAGGTTAATTTAGATCTAACAAGCGATTTACAAAGATGAACAAGTGTTGATGAATCTTGACCCCATGTCTGTTTGCGAACTATTTTTAAGAAATTTAAACTTTTTGAGCTTTGGTTAATAAGTATTCAATATGCTGATTCCAAGATAATTTTGCCGTAAGAAAAACTCCTAAGAATTTAATTGACTCATTAAACTGAAGAAGAGTATCTCCCAGTTTGAAAGTGGGAATATTTACTGGGTTAGCTCCATTATTAAATAAAAC
Source organism: Monoplex corrugatus (assembly GCA_030674185.1). NCBI lineage: Eukaryota > Metazoa > Mollusca > Gastropoda > Littorinimorpha > Ranellidae > Monoplex > Monoplex corrugatus. The sequence goes on along the minus strand of JAPXFY010000032.1, from coordinate 10,252,321 downwards.
TATTTTCGATTTTTCCAGGGATAGATGTAACCCATTTTCTACCATGTATCGTGCTATTTTATCAAGTTCTAATTGGTAGCATTTGCGTGTATAATTAATACAGCGCAAAGGAGTTTTCCTTTTCATATTTACCTGCATCCACATGCATAAATCGTCAGCATATTGAGCTAAAACTACATGCTTAGATACTTTACTGGGTAAGTCGTGCATTAATATCATGAAAAGAAGGGGAGCTATAACGGATCCCTGAGGGATACCCATTTGAAGAATTCGTTTCGTGGAATATACATTTTCAATCCTCGTTTGAAATACTCTGTTTTCTAAGAAACACTTAACATAGTCAAAAATGTGACCTGTCAGCCCAATACTTTTAAATTTAAATAACAATCTGGAGTGCCACACTTGATCGTATGCTTTCGTTATATCAAAAAATGTAGCTAAAACACATTGACGTCTTGCAAATTGTTGTTTTATGTTAGTAGTTAGCTTTGTTAGGATTTCTACTGGTGACCTGCCTTTTCGAAATCCTGCCTGATTTACTGGTATTATTTTATTCTTTTCACAATAGTGCATCAGTCTCTTTAAGATTATTTTCTCCATTAGTTTACATACGTGTGATGTTAATGCAATTGGCCTGTAGTTTTTCAGATCGGTATTACATTTACCTGATTTTAGTACAGGAACCACTATTGTTTCTTTCCAGTTGTTGGGCATTTTCCCACTATTCCAGCATTTTTGAAATATGTCATGTAGCAAAATTATAAAATTTTCTGGTAAATTTTTCAGCATCTCATTGGAAATTGCATCTAGTCCAACTGACGTTTTTTTACTTGGAAGGGACTGAATGGCATCTTTTAATTCTTGAAGTGTGAGTGATGCATTTATGTAGTGAGTATTGTCAGAGGCAGGATCCTTATATACATCTTTCTTTTCTTCTCGTTCCCTATAGTCTCTACTAGAGACAGGAAGTCCTTCTACACGACAGGTCTCAGCAAACACGTCTGCAAAAGCTTCTGCTTTTTCCAGTGAGCTAGGAAAAGGGTTATTTTCTAGCTTTACTGGAATTGATGGCAACTTAATCCCGTTTTTCATTAATTTTAGTTTTTCCCAAATCTTTATCATGTCTTTGTGGTCATTTACTTCACATTTACAAAAAGACGTCCAGTGTTGTTCTTTGGCTTGCTCTATGATTCTGTTACACTTAATGTTGGCACTTTTCATCGCTGTATGATTTTCAGGTGACCTGTTTGCTAAATAGATTTTGTATTTTTCTTTCTTTTCGTTCACTGCCTTTTGACAATCCTCATTCCACCAGACATTTCCATGATGTTTTCCTATTTTCGACACTGTAAGTTTTGGAATTGAAATGTTAGCAGCTCTTAACAGTGAGTTACAGAAAACTTCGTACATGTCGTTTATGTTCATTGCTTCAGATAGATCTGCTCTTGTCTTTTCAAGGATTGCCTTAAAACTGATCCAGTCTGCGTTTTTATAATTAAACTTGGGTAAACTATCTTGTGGCATGGCGTCTATTTTAGTAGTATGGTTTAGGGTAAGACGTATGGGGATGTGATCTGATCCCAACAAGTCATCCTCTGTTTGCCACGTGGCGTTTGGGGCTAGGGATGGTGAGATTAAAGTGAGGTCGATAGCTGTGGGTCTGTGGGTTGGTATATCGGGGATCCGGGTAACGTATCCGTTGTTAAGTAAATATAAATTGGAATCTACAATATTTTCGATCAACCTGTTGCTTGTTATGTTTGTACAATACTTTTCCCAAAATGGGGCATGTGCATTAAAATCACCTCCAATTATCCACTTGTCATCCTGATCTTGAAAGTGTCTTAACCATTCAGTGTTCACAGAGTCTGGGCCTCTTGGTAAGTATACAGAGGCCATATTCACAACTAACGATGAGGAAAATTTTATAATGATTGCACATGATGAAATAAATGCGGTAGATTTAGGTACTGGCGATGTTCGTTCACAATAGTTCAGTCCTTCCCGAATGTATATAGCTGTGTGAGTGTGTGTGTGTGTATCCATCCATGTATTCTGTTGTGTGTGTGTGTGTGTGTGTGTGTGTGTGTGTGTGTGTGTGTGTGTGAGTGTGTGTGTGTATCCATCCATGTATTCTGTTGTGTGTGTGTGTGTGTGTGTGTGTGTGTGTGTGTGTGTGTGTGTGTGTGTGTGTGAGTGTGTGTGTGTGTGTATCCATGTATTCTGTTGTGTGTGTGTGTGTGTGTGTGTGTGGAGTGTATGTGTGTATGTGTTCATTTGTGTGTGTGTGTGAGTGTCTGTGTGTGTGTGTGTGTGTGTGTGTGTGTGTGTGTGAGTGTGTGTGTGTGTGTGTATCCATGTATTCTGTTGTGTATGTGTGTGTGTGTGTGTGTGGAGTGTATGTGTGTATGTGTTCATTTGTGTGTGTGTGTGAGTGTCTGTGCGTGTGTGTGTATGTGTGTGTGTGTGTGTGTGTGTGTGTGTGTGTGTGTGCATGTGTGTGTGTGTGCGCTTGTGTGTGTGTGTGTGTGTGTGTGTGCATGTGTGTGTGTGTGCGCTTGTGTGTGTGTGTGTGTGTGTGTGTGTGTGTGTGTGTGTGTTGTGTGTGTGTGTGTGTGTGTGTGTGTGTGTGTGTGTGTGTGTTGTGTGTGTGTTGTTGATGTTGTTGTTGTAGAAGACCAGCATCATTGGCGGCTGTGCTCCCCTTCCACCTTTCTCATTGCTGTATAGCTCTTCCCTGCACACACATCCAGTTGTGTACATGTGTGTGTGTGTGTGTGTGTGTGTGTGTGTGTGTGTGTGTGTGTGTGTGTCTGTGTGTGTGTGTGTGTTGTGTGTGTGTGTTCGTTCGTTCGTTGCTTGATTTAACGTCTTTTCACTATAAGTGATATTAGACAGGGAAAAATGGCATGGAGGATGAAATTTGGGGGGCCAGAGGGGAACAGAGTAAGAGACGGAAAAAAATTAAAAGGAAGCGGCAAAGTCTAAAGAAAAAGGATATGGATGAACAGAGAAATGAAACTAGAACAACGCTAACATCAATAATGTAAAAGAAAAATCGTCATAAAAACAAAACAAAACAAAAATAATAAATTATAATAATACTCGTAAAGTAACGCATTAACAGTGTGTGTGTGTGTGTGTGTGTGTGTGTGTGTGTGTGTGTGTGGTGTGTGTGTGTGTGTGTGTGTGTGTGTGTGTGTGTGTGTTGTGTGTGTGTGTGTGTGTGTGTGTGTGTTGTGTGTGTGTGTGTGTATGTGTGTGTGCGCGTGCGTGCGTGCGTGTGCGTGCGTGCGTGTTGTGTGCGTGTATGCATAGTGTGTGTTATGCGTATGTGTGTGAGTGTGTGTGTAACATTACAGTCAAGTGATACAAACCCCCACCTGGAGTCAAGTTCCAGTTAACGTTCCAATTGTCAATGATAGAAACCCTCACCTGAAGCTGAATTCCAGGTAATCTTACAACTGTGGAGTCATAGAAACCCTTACCTGGAGTTGAATTCCAGTTAACCTTACAACTATCAAGTGATACACACCCATGCCTGGAGTTCAGTTCCAGGTCACATTCCAACTGTTGAGTGACAGAAACCCTTACCTGGAGCCGAGTTCCAGGTAACAGGTGAGTTGAGTTTCAGGTAACATTTCAACTGTGGAGTGATACAAACCCTCACCTGAAGTTGAGTCCCAGGTAACCTTACAACTGTTGAGTGACAGAAACCCTCACCTGAAGCTGAATCCCAGGTAATCTTAGAACTGTGGGGTGACAGAAACCCTCACCTGGAGTTGAGTTCCAGTCAATTTTCCAACTGTCAAATGATAGAAACCCTTACCTGGAGTTGAGTTCTAGGTAAACTTACAACTATTGAATGACACACACCCTTACCAGAGTTCAGTTCCAGGTCACGTTCCAACTGTTGAGTGACAGAAACCCTTACCTGGAGCTGAGTTCCAGGAAACAGGTGAGATGAGTTTCAGGTAACATTTCAACTGTGGAGTGAAACAAACTCTTACTTGAAGCTGAATTCCAGGTAATATTCCAACTGTCAAGTGATAGAAACCCTCACCTGAAGATGAATTCCAGGTAATCTTACAACTGTGGAGTGATGGCAACCCTTACCTGGAGTTGAATTCCGCATAATCTTACAACTGTTGAGTGGCAGAAACCCTCACCTGAGGCTGTATTTCCAGGTAATCTTACAACTGTTGAGTGACAGAAACCCTCACCTGAAGCTGTATTCCAGGTAATCTTACAACTGTGGAGAGACAGAAACCCTTACCGTGAGTTCAGTTCCAGCCAATGTTCCAGCTGCCAAATGATAGAAACCCTTACCTGGAGTTGAATTCCGCCTAATCTTACAACTGTTGAGTGGCAGAAACCCACACCTGAAGCTGAATTCCAGGTAATCTTACAACTGTGGTGTGACATAAACCCTTACCTGGAGTTTAGTTCCAGCCAACATTCCAACCGTTGAGTGACAGAAACCCTTACCTGAAGCTGAATTCCAGGTAATCTTACAACTGTGGTGTGACATAAACCCTTACCTGGAGTTTAGTTCCAGCCAACATTCCAACCGTTGAGTGACAGAAACCCACACCTGAAGCTGAATTCCAGGTAATCTTACAACTGTGGTGTGACATAAACCCTCACCTGAAGCTGAACTCCAGGTAATCTTACAACTGTTGAGTGATAGAAACCCTCACCTGGAGTTCAGTTCCAGCCAATGTTCCAACTGTCGAGTGATGTTGTAACGTCTCCAGTCGGACAGCTCTGTCACAAACAGTCCGGCGTTGAAGGAGCAGTCGAACGGCTTGATGTTCAGCTCCTTGAAGTGCTTGTTCTTCACGTCAAAGAAGTCGGCATACACATTCTGGCCAGGACAAGAACATGAACAAACGAGGGTCAGGACTAATGTCTAATTGTACATGCGTGTATGTGTGTGACCCAGTGTGGGGTATCCAGGCTTAAGTGAAAAGTTTTCAAGTTTTGAATATTTTTTTGTCTTGCGTGTGTATTTCAGCTCTGCTGAATGTAACGTCATGAATGTTGAGTATTGGTTTTTGTATAACTTTTGTGCATTTATTCTTTCCCTTATGTTTATGCTTGACAAAGACCAGTTAGCCAAAAATCTGTGCCTGTCTTGTCTTGTCTTATGCATGTATATATACATACATACATACATACATATATAAATCTCTCTCTCTCTCTCTCTCTCTCTATATATATATATATATATATATATATAAAAGGAAACTTCTAGCATATAATTTCCAGACAGTGGGGATACAGTTAATACTAAAGAGCCTCTGGCATCCTAATGGGAGATATTTGATGAATAACTATGCCTGAAAAATCCCCCCCCCCCCCCCCAACTCCTCCTCCAAAAAAAGTTATAATAAAACAAAGGCTGTGTCTCGACTAACCTGCATGAAGGTGATGCGTCTGTTCATGCCCTGGCAATCTTCAGAGAAAGCCGCCAGAGTCCCAGGCTTTAGCTTGACGTGGTACAGCTGAGTTATGTCACCTGGAGGACAAAATGACGTGGGTTTTATTTGCACTGCAAGAAACAGTAAAGTCTATATAGATGCATAACCCAGCATGGAGAAAACCTGACTAAAGACACAGCCAGACAGTCATTGTTATTGTTAATGTTATTTTTGTTTGAAGCCCAGCCGACTGCATAGAGCCATATCAGGACTGTAACCGCTTCAAAACATACAAAACCTCAAAAGGAAAAAAAAAAGGAAAAGAAAATTAAGTATACACATCAATGCATTCACGCACATAATCTAAGGACATGCCCCTGGCGTTGACCATTCCATCCAATTTATTGCACGGAGGAATTAACAAACATACCTGAATACACATTTAAGCATACATAAGGACACCAAAACATATATAAAAACGAGCCTAAAGTACCAAAAATTGCTTTCATATATCTCACCTCCATAGAGCCAAAAATGCACTTTACGCGTGTATCTAATTATCAATCCTAAAGAAAAGTATGTAAGACTTTATCAAACACATACAGGTGAATGGACCAGCAAGGCAAAAAATGATAGGAAGAAATGACAGAAAGCAAAGAAACAAGGCAGAAACAAGGAGAGTGACAGAAAAGAGGAAAATTTCTAGCACAGAATTTCCAGAAGGTGGGAATACTATTTATACTGAAAGAGCCCCCAGCATCCCCATGGGGGAGGAGGACAAAATGACCTGGGTTTTATCTGCACTGCAAGAAATGGTAAAGTTTATGTTGGTACATGACCCAGCATGGAGAAAATCTGACTATAGACACAGCCAGACAGTCATATTTATGGCTAAAAATAGATGGACATGGACAACGATATAGACTAGGTAAAACGTAGGCCAGGTAGCGCCTCAGGACCTGGTCAGCTCATGGGTTTATGCCATGATCACCATACACATGGCACCTATGCCCTTAGTACATATGGAATTTGTTCCGAGCGTGGAGACGTCATCTTGAGAAACTGAAACTGAAACATGTTTCGAGTCTTCAATATCTAATCTGCAATTTCCCAAAGTTTTATCATATCTTATACTACTACTTCTACTAATTACAGTATTTATATGGTGCCAAATCTGACAATTTCAAATCAAGGAGCGCCCAAGCACCAGACATACGCATATCATAAACGCAAGTCACCTTACAAGACACAGAAACACGGGAGAAAAAAACAAAAGGAGGTGGGTTTTTAAATTGGATTTAAAAGCAGAAAGGGTAGGTAATAGACGAAGGGAGAATGGAAGTTTATTCCAAGCAGACGGTCCTGCAACAGCAAAAGACCACTGGTTGACAGTTGACAGTTTAAATTTAGGAGCCTGAAAGGAAAAAGTATCTGAAGCTGAGAGCAAGGTGCGAGCTGGTGTATAAATATTGATATTGTCACAAAGGTATGATGGGGCAGACTGGTGAGTAGATTTATAATACACGGTATCCAGCTTCTATTCAATTCTGTTCAAAACAGGCAACCAGTGCAGACAGTAAAGGAGAGAATTGACATGATCAAACATTTTCTTTCTGATGACATGACAAGCAGCTGAGTTCTGTATGTATTGCAGACACAGGAGAAAAAAAGCTGGTAGTCCAGAAAGGAAAGCGTTACTGTAGTCAAGACAAGACAAAATGAGAGATGTCACATGCCTATATGCAGCCTCAAGCGTAACGAATGCACAGAGTCTGAAAGCAGCATGATTGACAGGTCTGCGGTAGAAACTTCTTATAACTGAAAGCACCTCCCCCCCAAATTCTTTATTACTATACTTTTCAAAAGTCAGGAGCCTATTACTTTCCTCGTCAAAAACACAAAGTTTACAAAAGTTCAACACTTGAAAATGCTACTATAATTGATAAATTCACTGGGTTTTTTATGTTAATGTTTTAAAATATTCATATTTTATTAAGGCCAGCTTGTTAGGTGATATTTAACATTTTTTCTTTATTTTTCAATATTTGGCACAATGATACTTTATTATGTCTCTTTTTAATATTTATCAGTGAAAAAGGAAAACAAAGGTGAAAAAAAAGTTTATTTGCATGCTTTCAATCCTATATGCAGTGTTTGTTTACAAAACAAACACTTCATTAAATATGCACAACCTTTGTACCACCTTATCTCAGCTTCTATAAGGTGTACACACAAAAGTGAACCATCCAAATGATCAGCAGAATTTCCTCTTTCTGGGTCAAACCCTTGCCAAAATTGGCCAGAACAAGCATTTTCACTGGTTTACATGGATCTATGAAAAAGAGTCCGCTCCCAGCCAATGAGAAGGCACCTTTCTTCTGCTTTCAGCATGCTCCAATTCAGTCACTGGAAAATTCCCGCGTGGGCTAGTTTGAAATGTGTCAATTCAGAGAGGCTTATTTCTTGTTGTTTTGAGTTTGTGTGTTGTTTTGATCTTTATTGTGGGCAAACCAAAGAAGATGAGGTCAGACAGGCGCAAGAAGAGACAGTTTTAAGGCAACAGATTCACAAAAAGTGATCAGTCACAGAACGAAGACAACGAAAGTAGCGACAGACTGACAGACATTGAACAGGCACATGGCGATTGACCCCACCCTTCCCTCCCCTCAACTAGCTCAGACCAACGTGCTGAACAAGACTATTCAGCCCCATCAACTTCCTCTGCTGCTAAATTAGAAACCAAATAGGAGAAGAAAGTGTTCAATTTGACAAAGGCTGGGTTTAGGTTTGTGGATTGTGAGAACTTGATCCACTGTGTGTCTCAGTTGTTGTGTCCCAAATGTAAACAGCCACTTGGGGCAAACAAACACCTGTTTCATGTGAAAGAGGACAAAATTTCCATGGCATCTAAGTTTACTTTTCACTGTCAATGCAGTCACGCAGTTAGTCCTGACACTTCTAAAAAATGAGGCAAAACTCATGAAGCGGATAGGGGATTTGCACTAGCAATGTTTGCCTTGCACTAGCAATATTTGCCTTGGGCAAACACTATACAGGTGGTAGGAATTTTTCAAGTAACATGAACATGCCCCCACCCACACAGACAAGCAGCTGGTCACTTCATAAGAAAAGCATACTGAAACTAGTGAAAGCAACAAAGAAATGCTGTCAGAAATTGAAGTTTGTTTCTTGATTAGAAAATAATTACTGATGTGTCACTGGCATAAAACCAAAAATCAATGAGGATATACACATTACTGCAACCACACTATAGAGATATAATTACCTTGAACAATACAGTCATCATCAATGTAGATGATTCGCCCGTCAACGTGAGGCAACAGCCGAGGTAGATAGTACCGAGCATAGTTAAGCTGTAACACACCAACAACTACAGGTTATGTTATTTCTGTTATTTTTGTATAACTCAATGACGCCGCACTGCTTCCGAGGAAGTGGCCGTCTGTGACGTCATAAACGACGTGCCGCTTCCTGGAAAGTGGCGGACGTTATTAATTTTTCAGTGTGTGAACCGGCCTTGCCATTCAAGGGAAATCAACCCGTTATCAAGTTGAAACCTTCCACTAAACAGTTCCTTCCCTTAGACTGTCTGCCAACACTTTTCTTTGTCTGAATCGGGCTTGTTTTCGCCGTACCGTAAGCGACTGTGACTTATAATCTTTTTTATTTTGTGGCATAAGTGACTGTGAAAAGGATCAAACTGACTAAAATGTTGCTGTTCAAAGCTTCTCCTGCCATCATTTGACCCAAACAGACACTAAAGGTAGGAAAATATTTGACAATGAACTGATTTTATAATGTTGCATGTGTGTATATGATGTCAACTTCTTATTTTTTGCATTTACATGCCATTTTGACCTGACATTTTGGAAACTTTACCTGCATTACTCATACAAGTTGGTTTCATTTTTAAAAAGTAGACATAATGAGCTTTCTAAAAATGTGTAACTTTATGTCTTTATTGCAAACTGAAGGGGCTCAGAATTTTTGTAAAACTGCTTAAAATAGTGCGTCACAGGAAATTTCTGGGGTCCATTTAGCCACGACTTCATTGAGTTAAAGCCCAGCCGACTATGTGGAGCTGTATCAGGGCTATAACCGTTTCAAAACGTAGACAATACTTCAACAGGAAAAAAGGAGAAGAAAATCAACCCTTTGACTCCTGTGCTCTGTCCACCACCATTCTGCATTGTCAATCATGCCAGCAAATCAAAAAATTACTCCTTTCACTCCCTCGCCCTACCCACCAGGTTCCTGCACCTACCTCACTCTCCTACCATCCAAGGGTTGTGGAACTATCTAGGTAGGACCTCAGGATCTAGGTAGGACCTCAGGATCTGGCAAGCTCATGGGTTTTTGTGCAGCTTAAGTTTGTGCCATGATCATTCTGGATCTTCTCCATCATGTGGCACCTGTGACGTTAGTGCATATGGAATTCATTCCGAGCTCAGAGAGGTCATCTTTAGAAATTGAAATTGAAACTGAAATCTTTTTGACTCATGCACAACTGAAATGACATGTTCAACCTGACCAATCTAATTTACACCCAGCGTATTTTAACGACTCACAGGGTTTGCCAGTTCTGTCCTGGCGCCTCGGAAGCCAATCTTGCTGGCCACCCAGTCCAGGGGAAACTCTACGATCTCGTAGTTGATGCTCCGTAATTTGGTCTGCATCAGCCACGTCCTGAGTAACATGACATGAAGGTATGTAACAACAATGAGTACAACACAAACAACATGTGTGGTCTGCGTCAGCCAGGTCCTGAGTAACATGACATGAAGGTATGTAACAACAATGAGTACAACACAAACAACATGTGTGGTCTGCATCAGCCAGGTCCTGAGTAACATGACATGAAGGTATGTAACAACAATGAGTACAACACAAACAACATGTGTGGTCTGCGTCAGCCAGGTCCTGAGTAACATGACATGAAGGTATGTAACAACAATGAGTACAACACAAACTCCCAAAGCTGTCTACCAAGAAGAGGGAAGACCAAGGTACAAGGAGAAGATGCAAACATGAACATCAAACCACTAAAGAAGCCCACCGGAGAATAGGAAAGACCAAGGAACAAAGAGAAGACACTATCATAAACAGCGGTATGAAAGAGAGAGAGAGAGAGAGAGAGAGAGAGAGAGAGAGAGAGAGAGAGAGAGAGAGAGAGAGAGAGAGAGAGAGAGAGAGAGAGAGAGAGAGAGAGAGAGGAGGGAGGAACAATGCATGTACTACCTCTGTCCATCTATTTTCACCATCTTTGAATTGTATGAAAGACAAATAGCAAGATTCCCTGTACTCTCCCACGAAGCTTTGTGGGAAACAACTCTGATCTCAAAAAAACAAAAAACATGTTGGTTGTGTTGTAAACAATTTTGCTTCTCTTCCTCGCTTTCTTACTTGAGGTGTTTACTTGATTGTGAATTTGTGATAAGGTGGAAGAAAACAAGCGACGACTCCGTGTTCGACACGATGCTGTTGATTAGTGCCACCATGCCTCCAAGTCGACTGTTCTCCGAGGTGATCACCACATGAACCGCTTTGTCTGGCCGCTTAGCAACCACCAGGTGAGAAGTATCATTGCTGCTGCTGCTGCTGCTGCCCCGGCTGAGCCCTTTGGTGTCGATGCCTTCTTTCAATTTCTGGTCTGTAAAAGAGAGACAGTGACAGTGAGTCTGCAACATGGTGCTATTGAGACTAAGTTTACAGTTGAGAGTTTGTTCAAGAGGGGTTCGTTGCGCTCAGACAACTCCATATGTGCTCTCCTTGAATCTGCCCGTAACTGTCTGGTACTCTCTTCTTGAGCCTACACAAAATCTCTTATACTGGTAAGGTTTTGAAATGGGGAGGGTGTGTGTATGTGTGTGTGTGTGTGTGTGTGTGTGTGTGTGTGTGTGTGTGTGTGTGTGTGTGTGTGTGTGTGTGTGTGTGTGTGTGTGTGTGTGTGTGTGCGCGCAAATGTGTGTGAGTGCAAATGTATGTGTGTGAGTGTGTGTGCGCGTGTGTGTGTGGTGTGTGTGTGTGTGTGTGTGTGTGTGTGTGTGTGTGTGGTGTGTGTGTGTGTGTGTGTGTGTGTGTGTGTGTGTGTGTGTGTGTGTGCATGCGTCTGTGTATGTGTACATAATATTATGTGTGTTCGTGCGTGCATGTTTTTGGAAAGGGGAACCAATGATACAGTAAGCTGACACCATTAGAATGACTGGAGCAATTATTCTTTCACAACGGCCAGTAGGGAACGTGGGAAGTTCCCAGCTGCCGAGCCATCAGCGTTCGTATTCTTCCCTGCTGACACACCATTTTTACTGCTTTTTCTAAAATTTTATTTATTTTACAGCCACTAAAGAATGATTAATGGAAAAGTATTTGTTATTACCAGAAAGTTCAAAACGTGATCTTTGTGAGCGTACTATTTTCAAATAGGAATTTCCAAAAGTTATATGCACTGTTACAACAAGAGCAATGTAGGTCACAGAGCATAATATAATTTATAAATCAGATGCATGCTCATATCTCAGTAGTAACTGAACTGAAGTCTTGAGGGACTTATGAAACCTCTCTCTCCCCCCTCCCTCTTTCTCTCTCTCTTTCACATGCACACAAAACTCTGAGAGAGAGGGGAGAGAGAGAGAGGGGAGAGAGAGAGAGAAGAGGGGAGAGAGAGAGAGAGGTGGAGAGAGAGACAGAGAGAGAAACAGACAGACAGATAGAGACAGAGACACAGACAGACAGACAGTAGTAACTGAAGTCTAGATGAACCTATGAAAGTATTGAAACCTCTCTCTCTCTCTCCCCCCCTCCCTCTTTCTGTCTTTCACACGCACACACACCTCTGAGAGAGGAGAGAGAGAGAGAGAGAGAGAGAGAGAGAGAGAGAGAGAGAGAGAGAGAGAGAGAGAGAGAGTGAGAGAGAGGAGAGAGAGAGAGAGAGAGAGAGAGAGAAAGAGACTTCAGAGAGAGAGAGAGAGAGAGAGAGAGAGAGGAGAGAGAGAGAGAGAGAGAGAGAGAGAGCGCGCAGTCAAATTAGATGGTAAGGTTTACAATAACTCATGAATTCCCGCACCTAGTACCTAGCAGACAGAATATCAAGGAAGATAGTGCAGATCTAACACATGGCATTGGAATTTCCTGGTCAGGAGTTCACTTTATTCTGTTATCAGTCAGAGAATCAAGTCTAAAGCTACACCAACTAAACAGACTCTGTCCCTTCGCTAAAACCTTCCCTAAACATACTGATAGTTGCTCAGGATAGCTGTCTGGTTCTCTTGACCACAGCAGGGACAGGTTGGTAAAGGTGTCACTGTGATCATATTATCAGTTTGAACTTCTTGTTGTTTGCCTTTCGTTGTCGAAGAAGACCACGACTTCAATTCTGACTGGGAGATTGGAGCTTGTGGGTCTGGAGGTGGCTAGTGAGGCTAATCTGGGCCAGGAAGGCTCGCCCACATGTAGGGCAAATGTGGGTTGGAGCAACTGCAGAATTGGAGGTCGCTTGCGCCTTGCGTGCTTCACGTAATGGATTTTGTCAGATAATTACAAAGATAACTAGTAGCATAACAAATTTTTTAATTACTAAATGACGCTCCTTTGTCTCTAAACACTTGGATAAAACAGAAATGGAATGAGCTTCCCCTGTGTGCTTGACAATTATAAAACTCTTTCTTCTTTCACATACTTTTTGTCCAGCAGTGATTTCACCTTTCACCCCCCCCCCCCCTCCCAATCCCAGTCACCCCCTCCCCTGTCCTTCCCCTCCCAGTATGCATGAACTAAAAATTGAACTTAATACTCTTAAGCTGGCTTTGTCATGCTGAGTAAATGTTTGAGTGAATAATGAGAGTGTGCCCTTTGATTTGATTCATAAAATCTATACATCAACTAATCAAGATTTAGCATCTTAAATGTCAGAAACACCAATATTTTCATTATCATATCAAAGCTGTTTCCCTTTATCCTGTCACCCAAGAGCTCAAATATCATTATTATCACATCAAGGCTGTTTTCCCTTATCCTATAACACCAAGAGGTCAAAGTTACCTTTTTGGAATGACAATTTTCCACGAAGGTGCAGAAAATCTGGAATGATGCCAGGAAGCCATATGTAGCTAAGTGTACCGAGCCATACAATGAGTAGTACTATCAGTACTGAAACACAAGAAACAAAAATTTTATTGTTATTGTGTTGTTGTTTAAAGCCCAGCCGACTGCATGGAGCCACATCAGGGATATAATCGCCTCAAAACATACAAAACTTCAACAGGAAAAAAAAAAGAAAGAAAATTATTACACATATCATTACCAATACATTCGTGCACATAATCTAAGGACATGCCCCTGGTGTTGACCATTCTGTCAAATAATTGAACAAGGGATTTAAAAAGCACACCTGAATATGAATTTAAGCACACCTAAGGACACTAAAACATATATATTTTTTTACCCTGAGGAAGGCCAAGGGCCGAAATATAGGAGAAAATACTCAATGCCCTTGTTGATTGTCTTGGAAAATTGAAGTGTATAAACAGGCCTAAATTATCTAAAATTGCTTCTACATATCTCACCTTCCTAGAGCCAAAAATGCACTTAATACATATATGTACCCAATGATCAATCCTAAGAAGTACTAAGACTTTATCAAACAGTGAAACACATACAGGTGAATGGACCAGCAAGGCACATAATGATACTGAGATGAAGAAATGACAGAAAGCAAAGAAACAAGGCAGAAACAAAGAGAGTGACAGAAAAGAGGCAATTTCTAGCACAAAATTTCCAGACGGTGGGGATACTATTTATACTGAAAGCGCCCCTGGCACCCCCATGGGGAAACACTTCTTTTTTTTAATATTAAGAATTAAAATATTAAGAAAATACAACAGGTGCAGTGGTCAAGTGGGTAAACATCAGACTTCCAATCAGAAAGTCCTGGGTTTGAACTGCCTAGATGCCTCAGCCTGATGGATAAAGGGTGGAGATTTTTCCAATCTCCCAGGACAACAAGTAAAGAGGCACCTCAGGATATGAGCGTCTCCCCATACGAGCAAATCAGGTTACGAGCACAAAATACTTGGAAAATTCGCCACGTGCTTCCCGCCGCTGCATCCTGCTCTCAGTGAGCGTTGTTCTCTCGTAGCGGAAGCATCTCTGCGTTCATTTGCACTTTTCAGTGTGTTTTTTGTTTGTTTGTTTTTATTTTTTTTTTTTTTTGTTGTTGTGGTTTACGTGAAGAAATTTTGTAACCTATGATGTTGTCCAAGAAGATGGTCGCTAAGGGTAGTGCTGCTAAGAGGAAGAAGGATACAATTTCCATAGAATTGAAAGAGATCATAGGAAAACACGAGCGTGGTCTGCGTGCGGCTGATCTCACCAAGTTGTACAGCCATTCCTCATCAACAATGTGCACTATCCTGAAGAAAAATTACTTTATTTCTGCATAAAATACCATGTTAATTGATTTTCATATTGATATTTTTGGGGTGTGGAACAGATTAATTGGATTTCCATTACTTTAAATGGGGAAATTCGTTTCAAGATACGAGTTTTTCACGATATGAGCTACGTTATGGAACGAATTAAATTCATAACCCAAGACGCGACTGTACATCTGGCATGCATACCCACTGAAGACAAAAGAATGTACAGGCTGTGCAGCAATATACTACCAACACAGTGTTGAGAAAACATTGTGCGCTTATATGCATCCTTAAGAAAAAACAAAAATCAAATACTGGTTACAGTTTACACATTTGTATTGCAACAAACTGACCATGTCAATATTTGTTCCATTTTATATATTAAAAACAATAACAAGAAGGTGGGAAGGACAGGGGGGACGTCATGTCCATGGATACATAAATGCAGTATAAACACAGATGGACACACACATCAATGCAGCATAAACAGTTCACCAAAAGTAATGTTAAACTGATCATAACATGAAATCAGAAAATATAGACTTTAACATTTACTAATCAATCATTCATTTATT
>JAPXFY010000032.1:10224389-10231889 GCA_030674185.1 Monoplex corrugatus | reverse complement strand
CAAAGTCACTGAAACATACCATTAATGAGAAGAAAATAGCATTCCAGAGTGGGGATAGGGTGAAGAGGAAGCAGGTTCAGAAGAAATTAAGAGAAGAACTAAGGATAGCCAAAGTAGAATATAAAAACAAAGTAGAGCAAACATTTTTTCGTGGTAATATGAAAGATGCGTGGAAGGGGATTAAAGTCCTTACTGGCCAGAATAAGCCACAACAGAGATGTTCCCTCCCTGAGGATGAAAGATCAAGTTTGCCAACTCTCTGAATGAGTTTTATTATAGGTTTGAGAGGCAAGACTTGAAAGACCAGTTACTTGATGTTATGAATGATTAGAGGGAAAGGGGGCGGGAAAGGAAAGTGATGACGGTGGGATCGACGGCTCTGTTGTTGAGGCTATTTTTAGAAAACAGAACATTCACAAAGCTGTTGGACCAGACTATATTAGTGGAGGGTTGTTACGCACGTGCGCTAGTCAGTTGTCATATGTTTTTAGCATGCTGTTTTCCTGGTCGCTTAGAGTCTGCACTGTGCCTTCTCTCTGGAAAAACTCGATCATTTCTCCTGTTCCAAAATCCAAAGGTCCAAAACTGCTCAATGACTTTAGACCTGTAGCCTTGACCTCCATAGTAATGAAATGCTTTGAACGGATAGTCTTACGCCAGGTACAAACCCAGACACAGCGCTCTCTTGACCCTTTTCAGTTTGCATACAAACAAAACAGATCCACTGATGACGCAACACTCACTCTTTTACACAACGCATACACTCATGTAGAAAAGCCAGGCTCTTTCGTACGCATTCTATTTGTAGACTTCTCTTCAGCATTCAATACTATTCAACCTCATCTCATGGCACTCAAACTCCTCAAACTCAATGTTTGTCCTAAGCTCATTCTCTGGATAATAGATTTTCTTATTAATCGTTCTCAAACTGTCTCTTTTCATCATACACTCTCTGACTCTCGTTCCACCTCAACGGGCGCTCCTCAGGGTACAGTCCTCTCTCCTGTCCTCTTTACTCTCTACACCAATGACTGCTCTGGCACTGATCTCACTCCTGTTATAAAATATTCAGATGACACAGCAATCCAAGACCTCTCCAACTCAGACACAACATTCAACCAAGAAGTAGTTAAGTTCACTACCTGGTGTACAGACAACTTTTTAGATCTAAATGTTAGAAAGACCAAGGAGATGATCGTGGATTTCCGGAGAGAGCCCGGTGTGATCCCTGACCTTTTTATCAATGGTGTGAAAGTTGAGCGTGTGAATGAGTATAAGTATCTCGGAACGATTCTTGACAGCAAACTCACCTTTGATACAAACACGCAAATAATACACAAAAAATGTCAGTCATGCCTTTTCTGTCTTCAAAAACTTAGGTCTCTGCGTATGAATGAGTCCATTCTTGGTAATTTCTATCGTTGTTTTATTGAATCTGTCTTAACTTTTGGATTTTTGTGCTGGTTTGCTGGTCTGAGTGTGAAGAATAAGAGAGTGTTGGACAGGGTGGTGAAGGTGAGTGGCAAAGTAGTGGGAGTACAACAGAGGAGCATTAATGAACTATATGAGTGTCGTATTGTGAGCAAGGCGAGAATGATCTTATTCTTAGGTGAATCCACTCACGTGCTAGCTAAGCATTATGAGCTCTTGCCATCATCAAAAAGGTACAGAACTCTGAAATGTTCCACCAACAGAGCAAGAATGTCTTTTGTAAATAGGTCAGTTGAGTATCTGAACAAGATTGGAGTGTGAGTGACTAAAGGAGTGTGAGAGAGCGGGAGTTATGTAATTGTTTGTCTATTGCAGAATTTTACGCTGAACATGTACTGAATTTCTCTAAAGAGACATTAAAGTGATCTTGAATCTTGAATCTTGAATCTTCCTTATGAATGATCTTGTGTCTGCCTCCATCAAGACTATCTCGTTTGTTTTCTTTGCTGTCCATGGAACTCTCAACATTCTTCTTAGAAACCACATCTTGGCTGCCTCAATCTTGTTCTGGTTTTGCTTGTTGACTGTCCACTAAAAAACGATATCAATAACAATACTCAATGGAAGAAAATGTCTGGTCTAAGACAGTAAGAGAAAATGACACAGAAACCTCTGAGGAAGACAGTGCAAGAAAAAGGAATAAAAATGGAAAGATGGAAGAGTGCAGGATGTTAAGCAGTGGTCCAAGGGACACTCGTAGAACTTTTTTACACTGTCAGTGTTTAGGCCCTTTGTTGGGAAAGTCCTATACTCCCGGTGCAGGTGAAACATTTCGTTCTGTATAGGACTCATCACACTTGCTGCCTGGGATAGCAAGAGGAGACAGACTCCAGACATGTGCGGAGCGAGCTATCCAAACTTCAGACAGCAGGCTGTATTGAACCCTTTGAGTCAGCTCCTGCACCCTGTCCACCAGCATCCTGCATTGCCAACCATGCTCTAACAAAGCAAAATCGGAACCTTTTGATTCCCTCATCGTATCCACCAGCTTCCTGCAGGAAGCTGATGAATAGTGTGAGGGAATCAAAAAGTTGTGTTTTTGCAGATGGTGGATGTGGTGTGGGAGTCAGAAGGTTAAGAAAAGAAAAAACAAAACAAAAAACTAGTGATTGTTAAAGAAAGAATGTGGAAACAGAGTATAAATAAGGAAAATGTGTTTTTTTTAACATTTTTGTAGTTTGATGTTTAAATATATGGGGGGAAAACAGGGAATGGCTGCCAGGGACTGACATCCAAATAAAGCAAATCTAGAACTTGTAAGTCACAGCCCCAAGAGAAGTAGGAAGAAAAAAAAAAGATTGTCCTCATTACAGATACAATGGTATGATTAACAGACAGAAAGACCCAAACAAGCTGAAATAAAAAATCAAAAAATCTTTTACTTGACAGAGAGTGAGAGAGTAACTTTCTGAAAATACAAAACAAAATAGAAACCTTTGTATTCAGGAAAACAACACGTCACCATCATCATCATCATCATCAGGTGCCTTGCCACATGGCGTTGGCGATCATGGCCTTCCATCTATTTCTACCTCTTGTTGCCTCAAGCACCTCTTCCACCCTCTTTGTCTTCAGCCACTCTGCAAGTCCGTCCAATAAGACCCATGGACTTGGGCTAAATCCCGAGGGACTCGGAGGAGGTCTGGCCCCCAGACATGCGGCATGCGGGCCCACCGGCGTGTGGATATGCCCTGGTGCCCACAAATTGGACCCCCCAAGCTATGGGTAAATAGCTCCACTGCCTCTGGAGAGAATAAGGCTAAGGGAGTTAACCCTGAAAAAAAATCACCCTACTGCCTTGTAAATTTGTTGTGGGAACGACAAAGGCTAGTAGAGACCATAAACAAACCGATGGAAGGCAACGGGAAACCACCATCGTATTTTCCTCAGAACAATCGTGGCCAGACAAAAAAGACAACAACACACACACACCACACACACACAACACACAACACACAACACACACACACACACAACACACACACACACACACACACACACACACACACACACACACACACACAACACACAACACACACACACACACACACACACACACACACACACACACACACACAACACACACACACACACACAACACACACACACACACACACAACATGCACACACACATACACGCACACACACACACACGCACACACACACACACGCACACACACACACACACACGCACACACACACACACCACACACACACACACACACACACACACACACACACACACACACACACACACACACACAACACACACACACACACACACACATTTGTGCGTATTTGTGCGTATTTAATTGATTTCTGTTGTTGCCATTGACAAGATTTTGTTTATAGTCTTTATTACATTTGAGTTTCAGCTGAAAGAAAATAAAGTTTTGATTTGACTTGTGTTTGTGTGTGGACAGAATGTGCGTCAGCTGTACGCCTTGGTTTGCGAGTCCCTCAAGTACCAACCTGTCTTGACGACCATTTTCAAGAGATGTCGGTCGTTGCAGCAGGAAGAGGCTTTGCAAGGCCAAGATCATATGGCAGCGGTGTTGCTGTATGAGCATTTGTTGGGCAAAGGGCTTGGACGAGCTGGCAGGATCAGGGTAAATATTTTGTCCACATGTTGATGCATGTTTAGCTGTTTTTGTGGTCTTAAAATTAGTAATGGATAAAAGTGCATTCACACAGACATGCACTTTATAGTCACTCACCACACATACTGACCTACATGTGCACTTTCTGTAATACATGCATGCGTACACACAGACAGAAAATATATGTAATACACACACATCACAGACTGGTCACTAGTGGATGACATTGATGAGTGCATCTCCAAACATACATTCGTAGACACAAACACACATGTATTCAGACATTTATACATACAAACGTACCACCACCCCCCCCCCCCCATTTTGTGATGCGCACACACACACACACACACACACACACACACACACACACACACACGCACAAACACATGCGCATGCAACAACTTCCATGCATGTGTACGTGTGTGTGTGTGTGTATTTATATATATTTATATAATTATATATATATGCAGGTCTATAAAGTAGGCCTATAACATTGCATATTGTGACACATATTCGCAAACATGCATTGTTTCCATGCATGCACGCACGCACGCACGCACGCACGCACGCACGCACGCATGCACGCACGCTCGCTCGCTACACACACACACACACACACACACACAACACACACATCACGCACAACACACTCACCACAACATCACCACACACACACACCACACACACACACACACACACACACACACACACACACACACACACACACACACACACACCACCACTCACTCACTCACTCACACACACACACACACACACACACACACACACACACACACACACACACACACACACACACACACAACCACACACACACACACGCACACACGCACACACACACACGCACACACACCACACACGCACACAGCGCACACCACACACGCACACGCACACACACACACCACACACACACACACGCACACACACACACACACACACACACACACACAACACACACACACACTTGATGTTGAAACACGCACATTTTCCCCAGTTTCTATAAATGTTTTATGAAGGAAATCAGTTTATAGTTTATATAAGTATTGAATTTTTTCATGAACTTAACTAACAGGATGCAATGTTTGTTCTATTCAATGATGTGATCTATTCAAGTAATTGTGCATTGCAGAGCTGTATAATGAGACACAAACTTGACATACGAGAGCTGTGTAACAAGCTACTGAAAGAGAAAGGAGTTACAGCCCTTCCTGATCTTTTGTCTTTGCAGTGTCAGGCAATGAACAGTGAGTTGTGCTGGAATTTTTTTTGTCCGTTGCATTATTTATGGCTGTGTCTTGTAGGATAGGGTCAAAATTTTGACAGTTGAGATTTTGCCATGTTTCCAGTCTTTAAATTTAAAATGTAATCTTCGATTTTCCAAAGTGTTATGGCTCAAAACACCTTGAAAATCTTTTTTTTTTTTTTTTTCAAAATTTTAAGCTTATTATTTTCCTTGTCAGAAATTAAGAGTTTAAATGCATCTTGATGGGTCTATTATTTCTAATTTTTACATGTTAATTTATAAACTTTGAAATCTTGAAATGATTGATAAAATTCAGAATTGAAACATAACTTTAGCCTGCTGCATCATATTGATGTTTATCCTATGTGCACTGATCACGAGCCAGCTGCCAACCCCAAAAATGGGTCTGACTGGTAGACATGGCTTTAATTCAATCGAGTCGCAGTCTTCAGGGTCATTCTGCCCCCTCAATTCGGAGGATTTTTAGCACATTTTAAAAAAATATAGAAAAACAACCAAATAAAGTAGACAAACAAAGTAAAGTGATACAGAAAGATCAGGATTAGATCTTTACAAATAATCTTACTTCATTTATAAATGGTATTCCGTGTACTTGTAAATGATGAGGTATCCAAATAGGTATCCAAAGGGGGGTAATTTTTTTTTTTGATGGATATGAACACAGACTGTGAAACAGTTTTAGATGAAGTCCAGAACATAATTTTCATGCCATAGATGTTTCAAATCACAAGATTACTGGTAGTTGTCACTTTTTGTGTACAGTTGCTCCAGAGCACAAAATATTTACAGAATTGTGAGGTTCGATTTGCTTTCCTTGATGCCATTTGCGAAATTCGCATGTCGCGGGTAGCACTGACAAAAGGCTACTGTTGTCTTTGTTTCACATTGCCACAAACGGTCTAAGGTAAATAACTGCTGTAAACATACCCTAGTTTCGGTTCCCAGTGATTTTTCCCTATAATGACACTTCTGATGTAAAAAAAAAACAACGAATGTCCGCCGTCGATAAATCAACGTCGCGTATCCAAGCAGTAAATGGAAGTGACGGAGATTTTCTTCCGGCACGAAGCGATTGAGTTAAATATGATTTTCTTGATGTCCCATCTAAAATTGATACGCATATATTTCTTGGCTTTGTTCATTTGAATCTGTTTGAATCATTTCTACTTCGTGAAATCATTTTGAAGACCTTGTGACTTGTCAGTGCAAGGGATTTGTGTGCAGGCTTACAACATACACCACAATCATCTTGTCTTTTTCTATAACATGTCATTTGCAGTGTTGGTGAACATGGAATTTATTGCGAGTGTGGAAATGCTGTCATGAGAAAAACACGTACTGACTTTCTGTTACTGAAGTCATGTTGGTCTGTTTGTCTGGGTTTTTTATTTTCTTTTTCCTGTCATGAGAAAACTGACACTGTACTGAAGTCTGTTGTTTGTCTGGATTTTTTATTTTCTTTTTCCTCATGACGAACCCATGTTAAAACAAATGTCATATTCTTGTATCTTGACACAAGTTCATACGAGGAGTATGCACACTTCTGTCACTTTGAGATGGAAGGCCATGGTGCTGGTCTTCTTTCTGGGGAGAAGTTTCTCACTTGAACTGCGTAGAGCCATATCCAGACTATAACCCATTTCAAAACATACTACTTTGAGTACTTCACTGAGGAAAGAAAAATAGACAAGAAAACTGGGTACACATATCAATGCATTCACACACATAATGTAAGGAAATGCCCCTGGTGTTGACCACACCATCCAATCTATCTCACAGGGGATTTAAAAAACATACCTGAATACAAATTCAAACATAACTGAGGACATTAAAACATGAAAACAGGCGTAAATTACCTAAAATTGCTTTTGCATATCACATTTTCCTAGAGCCAAAAGTGCACATAAACGCATGTACCCAATTTGTCAACCCTGAGAGAAAGTCTGTAAGTCTTTATCGAACACATACAGGTGAATGGACCGATAAGGCAGAAAATAATAGGAAGAAATGACAGAAAGCAATGGAGTAAGGCAGAAACAAAGAGTGACAGAGAAGAGGAAATTTTTAGCACAGAATTTCCAGAAGGTGGGGGCACTTTTTATTCTGAAAGAGTTTCCTGGCATC
>JAPXFY010000032.1:10181889-10219389 GCA_030674185.1 Monoplex corrugatus | reverse complement strand
TCATCATCATCATTACTGTGAGTGGTTTTATCAGTATCATCGTCATTGTTCACAGGCGAGTTGTTTCCCAGTCCATGTGCTGAATCCTCCACAGGGCGCCACTGTCATGGACTGCTGCTCTGCCCCTGGCAACAAGACTTCCCATGCCGCTAGTCTCATGGGTCACTCTGGGTGAGATTTTCATTTTTAGTGTGGTAGGGCAGATGATGGGGAAATTTTTGTTTTTTGTTTTTTTGTGCTATAGTTGTGTTGAAACCAAGGCGATTATTCCAGTGTTTTTTATCATCACCAACACCAGGACCAGGTTCATTCAGTTTCATTGAGAAAAAACAGGAAAAAAGAATCAGAACACATACTTAATACAACCAGACAAGATGGGTGCAAGTTTTGGGCCAACTGGCGTTTGTCAAGTGTAAGATCACAAACAAACAAACACCAGATACAAAAATTAGGAGAAAAAGACTGAAACTTCCCTGCTGCTTCGTCCAGTGTGAGGAAAGAACTAAACTGACCAAAATGACATCATAACTGACGTCCTAATTTTCTTTTAATTTTTGTATTTGGTGTTTGTTTGTTTGTGATCTTAACCTTGACAAAGGCCAGTTGGCCAAAAATTCACGCCTGTCTTGTCTTTTTATATTAAATACACATTTTGATTCTGTTTTCGTGTTTTTTCTGGTTCCTGATTGCTTGAACGTGGGCAGTCACACTTGTTCTTAATTTCATTCGGTTTAAGTTCAGGAAGTGCCAGCATTGCCAGGAAGTGCCCGCATTGTTCCTCCAGCCATTTACTAGAGAATCTCGATTACATCGCTGTGCTTCAGTGGATTTCAACAGTGCCTGTTCTGATCCTACTTGTTAGGGACACTGCCTGGTAAGGCTCCTTATTTACTTCAGTAATCATTCAGTCACATCGCAAGGTGGGTGGATCTTTCCATAGAGCTGTGGCCTGTTCGCTACCAATTTTAACATAGGTGAAACTTTTCTGTCTGTGGTTGGAATTCTGTCAAAATGAGTTTTTGTCTTGAAGGAACTTTTGTCAGATTGAAAAGAAGTTGAATAAAAATGTCCTGCTGGTTTCACTTTTCTGTTTCCGTCCGATCACAGAAGTAGCTGTATCAGCACTTCCGGTGTGTCCACAAATTTTTTCTCAAAATTTTTCACTGACTGCTGAGGCGAAATTTGTGAGGTGATTTTGAAAGTTAAGTGTTCATGGCTTTCTTGAAAGAAGATTATCCAGTGACATCCATGGAGGGGCAAATTAAGAATATATGGAGTTGGCAATGACTAAGGTGATGATGGCAGTGAATATTGTGTGTGGTGCTAGAAAATGAACATGGCAGGAATGTTCGTGTTTTGAGTGCATTTTGGATCTAGGGAAATAAGATATCCAGAAGCAATTTTAGGTAATTTATGCCTATTTTAATATATGTTCTAGTGACCTTAGTTAAGTTTAAATGTCTATTCAGGTATGTTTTTTAAATCCCTGTGTGCGATAAATTGGACGGAATGGTCAGCGCCAGCACGGCTGTTCTTTCCGTTCCCTTTAGTTGGGAGGAAACTCCCCGTACGCGCAGAGGAATGTGATATCTTGACCCAGCCCGCCGGACTGACGCACAGCACGCTGACCGGTTGTAAGACGGTTGTAAGATTAGCGTGTGCCAGCACCGCACAAGACTGCTGCCGCGCTCTTTCGCGTATCACACAAACACGCGGTATTCCCCACCCAATGCACAGCTGCTTAGCCAGTCAAAAAAATCACTTGGTTCACACTTTCGTGTTTTCTTTTCTTAATGTGCTTACAGTTATACAACATGTATAGAAATGAATAGAGAAGAAATTTCTCAACAAAACAAGACCAAACATGGCCTATAAAAAGTTGCATGCACCTCAAAGAGACTGTGTTGAATGCGAGTGTTTGAAGCAGCACTAATCATAAAACATACACAATTAGAAAAACAAGTGAAGTTTTAAACTTCCTTTTCACAAAGATGCAACTTTCCATTCATACAGTTTGCTCACACAGTGACACACTATCACTGTGCATGCCATTCCACTCACCCAAAGGCAAGAGTTATTCCCACGGTTCCGAGCAGGTCAGCTTTAATTACTCCACTGACAGGGGAAAGATAGAGACACAGATATGGGCCAGACTGTGCTTGTTCTGTGTTTCACTGCTGTTTGCTTTGGCCTTCCAGATCGTTTTACTGGTTTGCCACCTTTTCTTTGTTCACAAAACTGTGAACACACAGAGCAGTCACTAATCTGAAGGGCTGCCGAGTTTTCTATGTCTCAAAGGGACACAGGTGAATTGTTTGAGCTTTGTTTTTTCAAATTGATCAGTCTGGAGTGACATTTTTGACAACATGTTTCTGAATGCCTTCTCTGTCTGACCGAAGGTTTATATTGTGAAATGCCTTTAGTTCAGTGTCTATATTTCTGCAAAAGTTTACACTAGTTTCTGCCGTTCTTTTTGAGCGCCCACCACACATTCTATACAATAAATGTAATCTTTTTAAATGCAACTGCTTTGAATGTTCTGTCTCCATACTGTTTTGATTAGACACAACAAATCACATACTAAATTAGTAGCTCACCATGAAACCACCCTAATAAATGATGAAAAAACACGCGCGCACACAAACCGATTTGTTCTGTTAATCCTTTTGTGTATACTATAACACACAAAGTTCATATTTTCCGTAAAAAGTAGATAAACCAGGCACCACAACAAATTACTAAGCAAAATAGACTGCACAGAACAAAAGAACAGTCTTTTGTCTAATTGTGTGCACAATTCTTTTGCCCCAACAAAGTTTGAGGCGGACACTGCATGCTTTTGTATTAAGTACATGGACTGTGTTAGATTAACAGATAACAGAGAAGCGATTCCAGCCTAGCGCCTGCAAGCAGGCACCTGTGCCAGAGATAAGAGCTGGGGAAAGGGAAGGGGGGGGGGGGGGGGAGGTCAGGCGGTGTAAGTGTGAGCTGGCCAGGCCTGCCTAAATGGTGAGAAATGGCAGCATTTGTACAGCCGTGCCAGGGGTATCACCTTGGATTATGTGTGTGAATGTATTGATATGTGTACTTAATTTTCTTTTTCCTTTTTTCCTGTTGAAGTATTGTGTATTTTTTGAACTGGTTATAGCCCTGATATGGCTCTACGCAGTCGGCTGGGTTTTAAACAACAATAACAATAACAGTAACAATAACAATAACTATGACAATAACAGTCCCTCTTGAACAAACTCCAGACTCTATGTCTGCTCCTTTTTTTTTTCTTTATCCTTTTTTAGCTGTCCCATTTTCTGTGCTACCTGAGTGACCACAGAGGCTCGGACAGTTTTGAGAATGCTGTGGTGTGATGACGATGAGGATAATCACCATGATGCTGTGGCGTTCCGCTTGTGTCTGTGATTGAGACTGCGTGACAGGGTTGTACTTTGCACTTACTATCATCCCGGCATCAACCAGGCCCAGGAGATACAGACACTTGTGGTGTTGATCAGGAGATTGATGCAACATCCTCAAGGACACGTCTGTAAATTGGATGAGACTGGACTGTGTGGTCTAGTCTTCAAGAGTGATATTATTATTATTATTATTATTATTATTATTATTATTATTATTATCATTATCATTATTGTTATTATTATTATATGATGATAGTGATGATGATGATGACGATTGTCATTATCACCATCATCATCATCATCATTATTATTATCATCATCATTATTATTATTATTATTATTATTATTATTATTATTATTATTATTATTATTATTACTATTATTATTATTATCATTATTATCATTATTATTATTATTATTATTGTTTTATTATTATTGTTATTATTATTATTATCATTATTATTTCATCATCATTATTATTATTATTATTATTGTTGTTGTTATTGTTGTTATTATTACTATTATTATCATTCTTCTTGTTAATATTATTATCGTTATCATTATTGACTGAACAATTTATTGTCCTCATGATACAGGAAAATTTGGGCATATGAGCGTGATGGCGTGCGCTTGTCACTGCTGAAGTGGCATCTTCGAAGGTGTGGGTCGAACAACACAAAGATTGTGTTCCAGGACTTCCTGTCTGTTGATCCACATGACAAGCAGTTTGCTGATGTGGAGTATGTCTTGGTGGACCCTTCCTGTAGTGGTTCAGGTATATATATATGTGTATGTGTGTGTGTGAGTGTGTGTGTGAGAGAGAGACATATGGACAGTGAAACAGAGAGAGAGACAGACTGACAGAGACAGAGAGAGAGAGAGAGAGAGAGCAGGCAATCCAAATGTCCGCGAATTCGCGGATATCCTCGAAAGGGGGAAAAAATAAATTCCTTGAAAGTATGGAGAACCGGGACTGGGATCACCGAAATATTCAAAACGAGCCGTAAGTGCATGCGCGGTTTTACACTTGCAACTGACTGCAGGATTTGCGCATCCTCTTTCATAAGTGTCACTCTCTGTGTTCCATCGATGCATTGAAATATGAGTATACGTAGGGACTTTGTTTCACTAAATGCTTCCATCGCTGACACCGATGAAAGCCTAAAAAATCGCTGGAAATGGGACTGGCTGCAGGAAGTGTATAATGGCAATAAGTTCGCTCATTTCTTCGAGAAACTGAAGATCGCCGGTAAAGCATTCTGCAAACTTTGCCGCTCAGAAATCAGTTACAAGTCCGGGGCTAAATGAGCACTGGTTGATCACCTGAAAGGAAAGCAGCACAACGACAGGCTCAGGACATCAAACGAAAATTTTCGTTTGTCTGGTGAGGCAAAAGAGAGTGAGGAAAAGTTGCATATTTTGTTCATTGTTAACAATGCATGTGCCCTTTTTTCTTTTATTAAAATACTTGATTTATCTTTCACCAGAGGGAGTTAAATTTCCGTTTACTAGACTAAAATGCTTCAGCTTCTGGGGGCATTGCTCCCAGACCCCCACCAGGGGCTCTGCCCCTGCACTCCTGGCATTTTTTTTTCCTTGAAACACATTGTTGCTTGAATGGATTGCCTGGAGAGACACAGAGAGAGTTTGTACGTGTGTGTGTATGTGTGATTGTGTCTGTCTGTGTATATGTTTGTGTTTATGTGTGTGTTTATGTGTGTGTTTGTGTATGTGCATGTGTGTTTGTAGCAATGCCGCATGAAAAATTGAAATTGGGTTTTGAGTTAAAAGATTTATATGGTTTTGAAGATATTGTTGTTCTGAGTAAAAAGCAGTTTAGATTTTTCAAGATCGGACGAATAAGTCACGAGATATTCCAATTTGAAGTGTAAAGAATTTCTTCAATTTTGGTATCACGATTTAGTGGGACAAAGAAGAGATGCGTGGGACCAGCTGTCACAGAACAAATCCATCAAATGGCATGGTATGCTGATTTTGCTGGAATTGACATTCATTTTGTAATTGTAAGAGACAGGATCAAATGTCATGAAATTTTTATTGTTGACGTATTTTTGTATGCCAAATTGAATGAAACCATTATCGTAACTCTGCGACGAACCATTTTTGTCTTATTACAGGAAACGTGATATTTGGCATGGTTTACCAGTTTTTCATTAATAATTGCCCATATTGTATTAATAACAGACAAAAATGAAGCTAGAAACAAAACGAGGATATATAATCATTTCATGAGATAGATATAAAATCATTTTGCTCATCTTTCAAGTGTCTTATTACTGCAGATTAAACCAAAAAATTCAAGACTCGCTTCTTCAATAGTCTTATGAATAATTTTTGATATTTCATCAGTTTCTGTATATATAAAAGGAAATCTGAGAATCAATGATATCTGGAATCACTTAATAATCTAAATATTAAAAAATTACTGTATGCTTTTATGCTGCAGTCTATCCAAAAATATCATCCAATCAAAATTCTACTAAAAACTAAACACACACATATACACATGCACACACACATAACACACATACACATACATACACACAGAGGAAAACATCACAGACAAAGATTTTTTATACATTACATTTTATTTTTATTTTATACATCAGTGTTTAGAAAATAGACTTAACTGTCTGTGGATGAGTCAAGTCTCCGAGCACTTCGCACAGCCAGCATCCAAAGAAAACTTCAGGAAGGATATGGGACCACTTGCCATTCAGGAACAGGAATCAAAGGGTTAAATTTTTGCAGTTGGTAGATAGGGTGCAGAAGTCAAAGGGTTAAAGAAAGAGTGACTGGATTGATTGGCATACTGATTAACAGACATCTGTTTCTTTCCACAGGAATCGTGAGCAGGATGGACCATGTCAGCAATGAAAATGGCATGAAGATCAACAAGTCTTCACAGGAACGACTTCTTAGTTTGCAGCGCTTTCAAATCTCCATCCTGAAGCATGCGCTGCAGTTCCCCGCAGCTCGCCGCGTGGTCTATTCCACATGCTCCATCTACGAAGAGGAGAATGAGGCGGTGGTGGCAGAGGTGGCGCAGCAAGTCAAGGACAAGTTCAGGCTCAAAACCGTCTTCCCAGAGTTCTTGCATCGCGGGAAAGGCGGCGAAGCTGTGGCCGAGAAATGCGTGCGCACAAGTCCCAAAAAAGACCTGACGAATGGGTTCTTTGTGGCCTGTTTTGAACGAATTTCAGGCGACCCTGGAGAGGAAGACATAGAAAGAGAAAGAAATGAAAACGTTGGGAAACAAGCGAAGGCAGAAGTGCATGAAGAAATCGGTCGACAGACCAAACAGATGGAAATCTCTTCCTCCAAAAAGAACAGAAAAAGAAAGCACGAAGAAGAGAACCAGTCTGCAGATACTGTACATGGGGTGGGTGCTTCTGATGCCACTGTCAGCCTTTCACAGAATGGAAACCAAGATGGGGAGTCTGTGGCAAGTTCCCCAAAGAAGAGGATGAAAACAAAACATAAATCAAAGCAAGAGCAGACACAAAGTGAAAGCACAAAAACTCAGAATCAGCAGAAAAGGCCAGAAGTTGCTTCAACCAGTGATGCAAAGAAACAGAAAACCAGGAAAGACAAAGCAAAAAATGGGAAAGGTGACGCATGTTCTGTGCAGACTGATGAATTACCTAACACCTCAGATGCCTTCCTCAACGAAAACTTGACAGCAGAAAGAAACAAGAACAAACCAACAGTCACATCCACTGGTGACAACGTTTGTGCAGAGAAACCCAAAAAGAAGAAGAAAAAAAGCAAAAAGAAAGTAGCAGCCGAAAATGAAAAGTCAGCTTCTACACAACTCCAGATTGAAGAATTAGCTGCACCATCTTTCAGACCTCTGTTCATATCAGAGGAAACATCAGCACCGAAAAAGAAAGGTAAAAAGAAAGGG
The DNA here is from genome assembly GCA_030674185.1 of Monoplex corrugatus. Taxonomy (NCBI): domain Eukaryota; kingdom Metazoa; phylum Mollusca; class Gastropoda; order Littorinimorpha; family Ranellidae; genus Monoplex; species Monoplex corrugatus. The sequence continues at coordinate 10,212,048 of JAPXFY010000032.1, read as the reverse complement.
AAGAAAGGGCTGTGTGATGAACATACACAACAAACGTCCAGCATAGAATCACTGTCTGTCTCAGAAGACCCAAAGACTACAGGCCATGATGAGGATCAGGACTCCAAGCCACGAAGAAGAAAAAGCAAGAAACACAAGCGCTAATTGTGTGACATGAGTAGGAAAAGAAAACGCCAGGATGAACTTAGTGAAGTGACTGAGAGATTGTTGTGACAACATGTGAGTGGGAAGGGATCCTGAGCATTTAACCCTTCCACTCCTTCAGCTTTTCTTCCTGTTTCTTGCATTTAACCTTCAGCTTCCTTTGGTTAACTCCCAGCTTCTGCATGTAACTCTTCGACTCTTGACCTATCCACCAGCTTCCTGCGTTGACCCTTACATTTTTTTTAACTCTTATCGTATGTTGCAGTATCACGTCAAGGCCGAAGTCGCCAAAACTGTGAGTTCACTAAGGCCACTGCATTTTGCAGTATGGATGATGGTGCCCCCCCCCCCTCTCCCCCCCCTTTTTTTTTGTTAAACCACTAGACACACATCTTGTGGTTATCAGGGGAAGCCCCTTCTACTCAGTCATCATTTTGAATGAAATTGTGTGCAATCAACTTTCAGTTCTGGTCTTCGATTTGTCTTTGACATTAAACATTCTCTCTGAGAAAGAAGTGAGATAAAAACACATGGCAGCTTTAGGTTAATCTATCCACCAGCTTCTGTCAGCTTTCACCAGTTTCACTTTGTCACCCTGTTCTTACAGGGAAGGTGAGGAAAGCTGGTGGATAGGCTGAGGGACTTGAAGGGATGAAATGAAACAGGAGAAAAAAAATAGGGACAGTAGTCAATTACATAACAGGAATGAGAAATGTTTGCTGGATGTGTTAATATGTTTCTTGATGTTATGGGAAACTGACCGTATTTCTTATCATGTAGAGGATCCTAACTGTGGTGATATTTGTTGTTATAGAAGGGGATGTATACTCTGACAACATTTGTTGTTATAGAAAGGGATCTATACTGTGACAATCTTTATTGTTATTGAATATTTTTACTGTGACAATATTTGTTCTTATGGAATTGGATTCTGTATTTTAAAATAAACAGGAGAAAATTGCCATAGATATTGATAGTTGAGCAAATTGTTTATGAAGAACAGAGAATGGTTTGTTTCTTGAAACTAAATCTTTCTGATAAAGCCCCTTTGTAGATGAAAAATACATAGAACAATTGGAGAAGCAACTGGTTTTATAAGGCAGCCAAAGAGAAAACAACAAAAAGTGGGGAGAAACTCAATTCTGTGGAGAAAACCCCATCAACAAGCAAGCAAGCAAACAGACCAACAAACAAATAGAAAGTGGTGTTTATTTACTTGACAGACTTTAAATTTCTCATGGCTCATAACTGAAATGATCATACGATGGACTGTCCAGAACACACAGCGACTTTCTGGACACAAATAATCCTGTTGCTTTGTTTTTCTGTCTCTGGTGAAACGTAGAGATTGGTTGACATTTACAAATAAAGTGTCTTCACCATCAAATCACCCCAACCTCTCTCTCTCTCTGTCTTTCTCTCTCTCTCTCTCTCTCTCTCTTTCTCTTTCTCTCTCTTTCTTCTCTCTCATTCTCTCACACACTCTCTCTCTCTCTCTTTCACTTTTCGTGAAGGGCATTTTGAATGGCAACATAATTAAAGCAAGAACAAAATGGATTAAACAGTCCAGACAGGGGACAATTTGTGTGTATGTGTGTGTGTGTGTGTGTGTTCATGTGTTTGTGTGTTGTGTGTGTATGCGTTCATGTGTGTGTGTGTGCATATTTCTTTTCAAAGTTGTCTCGCACATACATGATCTGATCAGTGACCCCCATGGTTGGGCAACTTTTTAAACAGTTTAGGGGACATCCGGTCCATGTGTGTTGTGTGTGTGTGTGTGTTTATGTGTGTGTGTGTGTGTGCTTCAGACCAAAGACCAAAGTGCATCAGGTCGTTATCCAGGAGATACTCTTTGCTGATGATGACGCTTTGACATCTTACACACAGTCTTGTCTCCAGAGGCTCCGTCAGCACCCTAGCAAATGCTTGCCAATGATTTTTGTCTTCATGATCAGTCATCATAGAGCAAAATGTCAGTGAAGACCCAAGCATCAGCATCGGTCATCACACTCTCCACGTTGTAAATAAATTTACCTATCTAGGATGGACAGAGTTCAGCAACCTATCCCTCGACCCAGAGCTCAACAGGCAGATACAGAAAGCTGCCACTACCATGACCAAGCTGTCCAGGAGAATTTATGGAAAAAAAACAGTCACCATTATCATCATGTGACCTGCTGTATGACGTTGGCGAACAGGGCCCTGCATACGAATCTATCTTTTGTCACTGCATGTAGCCTACATCTCCCACTCTGCCCTCAACCACTTCGCAAGTCCATCCAATATTTTCTCCCTGGACCTATCTGGTGTCTTTTTCCCTCCAGTTTTCCTGTTGTGACTATGTGCTCATATTTCCCTTGCCTTATGAAATGTACTATAAATATTGCTTGTCTTTTCCTTGTCTTCTTCATTAATGTTATGTTTGTGTTTGCCTCTTTCAAGACTGTCTTGTTTGTTTTCTTCACTGTCCATGGAATTCTTAGCATTCTTCTCAGAAACCACACTTCAGCTGCTTCAATCTTGTTCTGACTGTGTGTTGACTGTCCACGCTTCACATCCGTACAACAGTATCAGTTCTATATGACACTGAAGAAATCTCTTCCTGATGTTAATTGATAGGAATTTGTTGGTAAGAATGCTTTTGATTTTCTTGAATGCCGTTGTGGAGTGTATCAAGTCTGCACACCGAGTTCCATTCTCTACACCAGCAAGTGCTGGACGAGCTGATACACGCCAAGAGCGCCACCCTAGTACCACCCACTTGTGGTGCTTGCACCAGACCCTGGGCATTTCGTAGAAAGGCTGTGTGTGTAACAAGGTCGTCGTTGACAAGGTCAGCATGCCAAACATGAACGTTCTCCTCACACAACGACCACTGCACTGGCTTGGCCATGTCCGCTGCATGCAGGATGGCCACGTCTCAAAAGACATCTTGTTTGGAGAGCTTGCTGTGGGATCCTGGCCCACAGAGCGTCCACTGCTGTAATATAAGAACGTTTGCTAACGTGGCCTGAAGCCTGCTGATATCAATGTGGACACATGCGAAGAGATGGCTACAAACTACTGTGCCTGGTGACTGGCTGTACGTGCAGGTATCGCCACTGTAAAGGAGGAAACAAATTCGATTGTGGGTCCCAGAAGACAGAGAAAAGGAGAGCTGTGGCAGTGACCATCCAGACACAGCCCTCAGCCTTTATGTGCGTGAGCTGCTGTGCCGAGGACTGTCACTCAAGAACTGGTTCAACCACAGTCGAACTGTCTCACATTCAGCCGAGTCCTTAACGAGGTAAGCTATATCCATTGTCTAGTCAGACAGATGGAGTCATCATCACCGCTGTCTTTCATAGAATCACAGATTTTACAATTACGGTAGGGTTTAGAATCTAGTATAACAAAGGAATACCAACATATACTGTTAGAAAAGCACATGTCCAGATTAGACACAATGTCTTTCGTCTAAACCACACACATGGAACAATAAAACCATTCATGACCCAATCCAAAGAACTGACTTTAAGTCCAGCCTGATGTATTCAACACTCACACTGTTGATACGCTACCAAGAAACTTGCAAAAACATTTTGTGAATGAAGTGGTACTTCAACTTTCTCAAAGTAAGCACTACACTTTTTGTTTCATTAAAATCGCCATATGTATTCTTTGTGTGTAATGCAAACTATTTTTGGAAGGGGTCTGGATGTAAAATGATAGCCTATATGTGTTGCTTATTTCATACTTTCCTAAAGATTGTTATTAGTCTAGTTCTTGTTGTGTTCTGTTTGTGATATCTTTGTCATGCCCTCTACAGGATTGCATATGTATTGCTAGGGAATGGCGCTATGTCATTTGAACAGAACCTGAATCATTTCAAGATTGGAGAAGGTAAAGCAGAAAAGATGAGGGGATGACTACTACCCAGAAAAACGTAAAAGTCTCTACAACGTCACTCCTCTACCGACCCGAGGACAATGGCGCACCTGTCACCTTAATGTCTTAACGATTTTAGATCTCGCACGTTCACGTGACAGTTGTGCATTGAAGCATGGATGGTCCTACAAAGCCATCTATGGACTGGCACCAACCAGCTACCCAGTCTCAAGATAGCTGTGATGGTAACAATCAGAAAGATGGATGCCTTTCTATTTGTCTGCTTCTCTGTCAGTCTCTTTGTGGGCTATGTCTGTGTCAGTTTTCTGTAGATGGTGAATACAGAATGGATGCTGGACACCATATAGTTTGACCATATGGTGGTCAAAGGACATTGTTATATTTCATTTCTTTTTTTTTTTCCACCTTTTTTTTAATTCATTTTTTAACTGGAATAGACATCAACAAACAATGTAGAAATGTTTGAAGAATAACTTTACTTGACAGATGGTAGCTTACAGCACTGCATTCGTTGTTATTCAAGTTTATCCAGCTTTACAGAAGGCCCACAGTCTCAGGGTTTTTCATTATATTGCAGATCAAACTTTATCAATGTTAATATGTATTGTTCGCATCTTATAATCAGTAAAGTAGGCCTACGTTTGATTAAAACGACATAAACAAACACTTCCCTTGCAGGTTGATGTTTTGAGTAGAATTCCATAAGAGAAGGTTATAGGAGCAGAGGAATGTGAGATGCGCATGTCTAGAAATGCCATACTTTAAAGTACAAAGCAATTATTAAGAGTACTCGTAAATAACAAGTGAAATATTTTGTAGACCAGAATAAAAAACTAATACTGTTGCCTTACTTCATTACGTGTAAGATCTGGTTTATTACTGTTATAAGACACCGGGAGAGTGTGATGTGAGCACATATATCCCCACTCCCATTATAGAATTCTACATAAACTGTGTCTTACGTAATAAGTAGGCCCCCTACTCGTTTATAAATTCACTTGAATTTTTCGTAGGTTATCATAGGCACGTTGTGTGTGATACTTCAATACTGTGAAACGAAATTACCTTCCTACACAGGATTCAATCTCTACCAATCAAATATGCTCAATATGTTCTGTTTATTTTCTGTGCATTTTTTGTTTTCTGTTCTGAAACCCCACATGACTAGATCAGAACGGAAAATGGTATTTCATCTGTTCACAATGTTTGCTAGTGATGAAAAAGTTCCTTTCTGCCGAACCGTACCCCTGGTGCCGGTAAGGCATCTGTTCCCTACAGACGCACCGGCCATATAGTGCCGGTCAAGTTTTAAAAAAGTCTGGCAGTTTTCAATGTAAAAAATATCCTGAATGACTACCAGTATGGTTAGCAGAAGGTTTTAGATAAGGGACAGAGTCTGTTTAGTTGGTGTAATCTTATACTTGATGCTGTGACTGATAACGAAATAAAGTGATCCCGTGACCAGGAAATTCCAATGCCATGTGTTATGTCTGCACTATCTTCCTTGATGAACTGTCTGCTGGGTAGGCCTACTAGACATGGAAATCCACGAGTTACCATAAACCTTAGCATCTAAGTTGACTGCTCTCTCTCTCTGTTTCTCTGTGTTTCTCTCTGTCTCTGTTTCTCTCTCTCTCTCTCTCTCTCTCTCTCGTTTGCTCACTCGCTCGCTCTGTGTGTGTGTTTGTGTGCGTGTGGGAGAGAGATGGGGGGGGGGCTTTCAAAGGTTCCTCCTGTCCCCAGTATAGTACAGTTCCTACTGAGACATGAGCATGCTTCTGGTTTATACTCCGTGACCTACGTTGTTCTTGTCGTAACAGTACGTACAAGTATTGGAATTTTTTATTTGAAAATAGTATGCCCTCAAAGATTACGCTTTGAGCTCTCTGGTAATATCAAATACTTTACCATTAATCAGGCGAAGCCTGAAGCGTTGAATGCGTGGGGGCATTTTGGCGACTTCTGTGGTGGACAAGAGAGGGACTAGAGGTTTGTGATCGTCTCAACTATGAAGCTGAGTCCAAGGAGGTACTCACTTAGTCTCTCACCTGCCCATGTGACTGCCAGAGCTTCTTTTTTTGTGAAGCATAGTTGCGTTCTGCGTCAGAAAGAGGGCGCGATATGTAGCACACCGGTCATCGTGTCTTGTCATTTTGTGTCTGGAACAGAGCTGCACCAAGACCTGCATTGGAAGCGTCAGTGGCTTGGAAGGTTTCTCTCTCAGGACTGTAATGGACCAGGACAGGTGGTGAGAGGAGGAGGTTTTTCACGTGTTGAAAAGCCATTTCCTGTTCGTCCTTCCACGTCCACTCAATGTCCTTCCGTAGGAGAGAGCGTAGTGGGGCTGTGACGCTGGCAAGATTGGCATTAACTTGGCCAGTTGGTTGGTCATGCCCAGGAAGTGCTGAAGCTCTGTGATGTTTATGGGAGGAGGGAACTTGTTGATGGCGTCCAATTTTGCGGGATCTGGGCAGATGCCAGAACTGTCTATGACGTGGCCCAGGAAGCGGATGGAGTCTTTTGAAAATTCACATTTCTTAACGAGCGTGAGGCCTGCCTCTTGTAGCCGTTTCATGACTTCTCGAAGACGCTGATCATGTGAAGCCTGATCCTTGGCATGCACAAGGATGTCACTCATGTGAGCAACAACACCATCCATGTCACCCAGGATTTTGGAGATTGTTCATTGAAAAATCTCACTGGCAGAACTGATGCCGAATGGGAGTCTGTTGAAACAATATCTTCCAAACGGAGTGATGAACGTGGTGTAGTGCTTGGACTCTTCAGCGAGTGGTATTTGCCAAACTCCGCTGCGGGCAGTCCAGTTTTGAGAAGACCTTGGAGTCTGCAAGTTTTGGTAGGCTCTCGTCGCCTGAGGCCATAGGGTGGACTTGACGTTGAACTGACCTGTTCAGTTGTGTCAGATCTACACAAAGGCCAATGGATCCATTTTGTTTGGGGACGACTATAATGCCCGAACAACAGCTGGTGGGCTCTGTGACAGGGGAGTTGACTCCTTCTTTCAGCATGCGGTCAATCTCCTATTTGACCTTGGGTAGAAGAAGGTGTGCAATCTTCCGTGGAGCATGTATGCACACTGGTTTGGCCTCAGGTTTCAGCTTGATGGTGTATGTTGTGTCCAGTTTGCCCAGATGTTCCTGAAAAAGATCCGGAAATTCCCTCTTGAAGTTTGAAGTTGACGGGTTGATTTGGTCGACATGGGAGATCAGGCCTAGTTTTACACAGGCTGCCCGGCTGAGAAGGGAACTGGTTTGGCCTTTCAGAACGTATAGAGTTTCCTGTACTGTACTAGTTTTGTAGAAAAGTTTTGCTTGCACGGTGCCTAACACTGTGAGTTGGCATTGCCTGGACCTTTCAGCTGCTTTTTTTTTTATTTCTTCAGCGCATGAGAGTTAGCCCACGATTCATCCACAACAGAAACTGATGCACCTGTGTCCAACTTGAAAGTGTGGGGTTTTCCATGTCAAACTTTCTGCAGTCCAGCAATCGTCTTCTTCGAGATGAAAAATATGCCCCAAGAATTCCTCTTCATCGTCAGATGAACCATAGAAATCTTCTGACCGCTCTTGGACGATTCTTTGTCTGGGTTGATGTTTGTGGCGTTTTGCGCTGCGACATACAGCTTGAAAGTGCCCTTTCTTATAACAAGAAGAACACATTACTTCTCTTGCTGGACACTTATGTCGTGGGTGGAATTCCTTGCCACAGTAGCCACATTTTCGTGGTGATGTAGAAGAGGAATGTCTGTCTTTCGAATACGATTGTCTGATTGCATTAACTGGAGTTGTTTCTCCTCTGATGAGGTGTTGGCTTTCCTTTCTTTCTTCCGCTGATTTGTACAGCGAGATCGAGAGTTAGATCTGCTTTGGCTTGAAGTTCGTTGGAGAGTGCATCATCAAACACACCAACAACGATTCTGTCTCTGATGAGATCTTCTTTCAGAGGTCTGTATTCACAATCCTCTGCGATTTTGTACAAATCTTGAATGAAGGACTCAACAGGTTCTCCTGATTTTTGCGTTCGTTTGTTGAACTTAGCTCTTGCCACGATTGTGTTTTTTCTAGCTCTAAGTAACCATCAAATTTGGCTGTCAGTGTGTCAGGCTCGATTGTGTCTTCATCAATGTTCATAGTTTTCATTGTATCATCAGCAATGTCCCCCATTGTGTACAAAAACTGATTGACCTGTTCTTCTCTAGGTTTTTGGGTCAATCTTGAACCTGTCTTGGTAACGGAGAAACCGTTGTTTCCATTCAAGCCAATTTGCTCCTGTGCCATCAAATGGCTTTTGGGATGGTAGATTGACTCCTGGTCGACCTGTTTCCTCCTGTGCCATCGTGTTGCTTGAATTTTCTTGGGTTCAAACCGCTGCCACCATGTTGTATGTCACGGTAATATCAGTAAAACTAATTGGGACTGAGCCGGTAGTTCAGATGCCATTATCTTTTTTCTATCGTCCTCACAACGAGTCTCCCGACCGAAGATCGTCAAGGGAAATGATTCTATCTTACAGCCATGACCCTGGCCTCTACATGTATGCCTGTCTGCCCATGCTTGTGAGACTGCATCATGGTCAGTCCTAATTTCAAGGATGTCTCGATAGAAGCCAAAGTTGATTTCAAATCAATATGAAAGAGGAGATCAAAGTTCAAAATTTCTTCTCATGCCAGCTTTGTATTTTGTAAGTTATCTTAGAATGGAGTGAATTTGACTTTTCATGCTTTCCTGGTCTTTCATGGACAAAATGACATGGTCAGGTTTCTGGGCCTGGATTTCAATTATCTCATTTCATCAGGAACAGGTCCCTACAGTTCTCTTATCATATATTTGTCAAGTCTGGAGCATGATGATCTTCTTTTTGGTCCAACTCTATCAAAAGTTGGGAGCGACCCCAAACGTATGATTTCTCTACACAGAATCAATACTAATAAGCTTTGCTAATGCTCTGATTATGATTAATGCTGATTTGTAAAAGAATAAGACTTTAAGAAGGAGCAAGAAGTGTTGCGATACCAGTATGGCCACTGTGCCTGCTTGGTATAGTGCTTTTAAGCGTGTAGGCCTACATTTCACATATCACGTAGCTCCAGTAAGACACAAGAAATAGAAATCTACTTTGTGTTTTTGAGTGCAGTTCTCCCCCCCCCCCCTCTCTCTCTCTCTCTCTCTCTCTCTCTCTCTCTCCCTCTGTGTCTATTTTTCTGCGTTTGTCTCTCTTTATGTGCTTTATGTGGGATATCAGACGATCTCTGATACAGCCTAATCAATACCAAATGATTCACGATGGGATTCTAGCCATTTAAAAAGTTTGGCTTCATTTGATTTTCTTCGTTTTTCTGCAAACGTGTTCAAAGTATATATGAACGGATTCAGAGCAGAGTTCAATGGCAGTACGAAGATAGCCATGGCCACATTGACCTCTCCAGGGATAGGAATACCAGCTGATGCAAATATACCACACAGTCCAATTGGACACCAGCACATGAAATCTGTTACAGCCACAGTGATTAAGCGCCGAGCTATGGTGATGTCACGTGTCATTTTCGTTGTGTTGGATTTCAAGGCATTCTTTTGTATTGACCAGTAAATAAAAGCTTGACCTACACAGATTAGTAAGAATAGAATAAAATTAAGGACAATTAATATACCAAAAGAATAACCCTGACTCTCAAATGTTCGTCTTGTAACTGGCAGTGGAATACAGATGCCTGTCTGGCTGTAAAAGTCCCAGTGTGAGTTCACTGGAAGTAAAGACACCATGGCAAGAAATAAACCAATCATCCACGTCAAAAAACAAGCTATTAGAGCCGATGTTTTCTTAAAATGCAAAGTGCTGAAAGGAAAGCACAAAACAATAAAACGATCCAGTGTGATGAGCCAGATGATCAGTGCTGACACTTCACTGGAGACCAGAGACAGAAAACCAGCCACTTTACAGGCAATACTGTGGGTCCATGTTTCATCATAATGGAGATATTGACCCTGGAACAGTGTATCAGCAGTTCCAATGATAGAAATGTAAACACTCATCAGAAAGTCGGCAACAGTCAGGTTGGTGACAAAAACACTGAAGCCACTTGAAGATGACAATCTCCACATGCACAAACGTATGCTAAAACAGAAAACATTGCCAAAAAATGATAAAAAGCTTACCAGCCAGAGAAATCCTCGATAGATTCCTGACTGCAGTAAATCTTCACATGACGAAATTTCATTTTTCAGAGTGTAACATTGCGCACTGTCAAAGTTATATGGGAGTATTTCATTACAGCATAGTTTATAATTTTGTGTTGTTATGATATGCAAATTGGACATACTCTTGAAAATGTCATGTGGAAATACTTGAACAGGAGTACCATCCATATACAATTCAGCTAAGTGTGGTGTATACCGAAAACCATTAGGACTAACAGTATGAATGTCACTGAACGATAAATTGAGCTTTTGCAAATACACAAAATTTGACAAGACTTTAGTGTCAAATGTTTTCAGTGTGGTATACGAAAGATCGATCATAGTGAGTGCAGTTTGCAAAGTAACAGATGGAAGATCAAGATACATTGATGTGAGAGGATTGTTAGACAGGGACATTATTTGTAGATTTTGTAAAAGTACAAAGTTAGATATGTTAATATGCTTCAGTCTGTTGCCAGTGAGATCAAAATATCTCAAATTAAACCAATTCATAAGCGGCAAGAAACTCACAGAACATTGTGCAAGGATGAGATGAATAAGATAGTAGTTTTCACTAAGATCAGATGGATGTTATCCCTGAATCTGTGGCATCCAATACCTGAGTTGGGGAAAAGAGATGGCAAGAATGGCTGATGACACAGAAAAGTGTGACCTTCACACTGACACTCCCTGGACAGTTCAGATCACAAAGCAGTTCATCATCGTGTAGTGGGCAATGAGGCCAGTCATCACATAGGTTGTCGATATGTACACATACTGTGGAAAACCAACTCTGAAGAACCCTGGGCAGATCATTTCCTCACAATCCTCTTCATCCTCGTGCTCCATACAGTCAAACATTCCATTACATCGTGTATAGACAGGCAAGCAGTTATTGACGTTACCAGGACAACGATAGTGCGTGTTTGGACATGACTCATTAGACTTTATCGTTGTTAAAGTGAAATAGCTTTTATCAAGGTCAAAATTAATGAGAAAAGGAGACTGCACTTCACCACACATGTATACATATCATAACATGTGGTCGGTTTTAGTGTACACAGTTTTTGTCATCTGAATTATCCAACATTGTGAAAAGTGGTCACACACATCATCATAGGATACACACTGACCATTATCGCAGGTAAACATGTTGATGCATGCAGGATGTTTACAGAAGGACTCGTCACTCTTATCCTGACAGTCAGGCCTAAAGTCACATATCAATGTGTAAGGCAGTGTGTTGTCATCATCACACGTAAATATAGGGACTGGAGGGAGGTGTTGCTCTGTGGAAATCATGATATATGTGATAATCTACTGACAAAAGTACAAAAGAAGCATGTTCTAGTCCACACACTGCAATGCTGTAGGAACTGCATGAGAAAAATAATGTGTCACCTCACCATCAGAGCATGTCGTCAGATTTTGTTGTCCTGCGTGAAGTGCTAATCGTGTGCTGGCCATTGATACAGACTTTATATGAGGATGATTTCCTTGGTTCTGTCCACTTTAAATTCACAGAGTGCCCGCCTGTGAATATCCAGCATGTTGACACCCCACGAAATAGGTGCCCTGTGTCTATCATACACATTTTTGAATTATAGTCTGTTTTCATATAACTATGAAACCATAAAACACAGTTTTGTCAGCACTTACTGGTTGGTATCTGTAAATATTAGACAAAGAGTATCAAGCAAATACATACCAATCCAAATACCTCGAAAAAACGAAAAGGTTCTAATATAATCAACTACTGCATCAAAATTATCTTCACATGGAAACGTTCCCAGTACCCCCCTGTCCATTTGCAATGCGCCTTTGCTCTAGTGTGAGAAAATGTTGCTGTACTCTCATATTTTTCCAACTCTTGATAGCTGACAAGCGAGTAGCAACGATTGCATAAAGCCACCAAGCCCTGACAATCAGGACTGCTGAAGGGACAGTGTTCTGTTTCATCCTGTCCATCTTCACACTCTTCTTCAGGTTACAGTTCAAGTGATGCTGAAAACTGGAATAGTAATGCACGGAACAGTTGAACAAACCACTAGGCAACTTTTGGGGCATTTCATTTTGAAAGTGGAAAGAGAATAAGAGCTCAAAACAATCTAGTCTGTGCGCACACTTCTGTGATATTAAAATGATTATCAAAAACGCGTTAGTATATTATTTGGTAAAAATCAACTACACCTTCTTTAACATCATATCACCGACATCAGACCTGATATTAGACCACATTGAATCACAATCCTTGTATTTTATGCTGATCATAGTCAAAGTTTCAGAAGAGAGTGAAATATTTCTTCTAATAAAAGAGAATTTTTGTACATTGTTGTTTGTTATTACAGTGAATAGCCAGGTGATTCTGATGTCATCAGGCACAACAAAGTGTGTTCACGATTTGTGGTGATTTGGAGTCATCTTCCAAACAACACAGACGTATAAGCACAAGTACGCGCACAGCTCACATAGAACACGCACGCATACACACACAGACACAACACACAGACACCACACAGACACAGACACACACACACACAACACACACACACACCACTGAACAAGATAATTACACACACACAAGCGTGCGCACACACACACACAAACACAACACACACACACACACACACACACACACACACACACCACACACACACACACAACACACAACACAACACACACACAACCGTCTAATATCACTTACAGTGAAAAGACGTTAAATCAAAGAACGAACGAACGAAACACACACAATCTCTCTCTCTCTCTCTCTCTCCTCTCTCCTCTTCTTCTCTATCAATTCAACTCAATTGCAGTATCTATATGGGCCAAATCTTGACAATTCAAATCAAATCGCACTCCGCACAATCAACAAAGACTATCTTACAATATTTACTATTTATAGATACACAAACTGAGGAAAGAAGTAGTTGTGGAATTCATTGTTGGGAAAAGTGGTGGATATTAAAACTGGATTTAAAAGCAGAAAGAGTAGGTCTTAGGCGAAGACAGAGCGGAAGTCTATTCCAGGCTGACAGTCCTGAGACATCAAAAGAACGCTGGCCAATTGTTGATAGTTTGAATCTAGGGACCTGAAAGGAAAGAGTATCTGAAGCAGAAGGTGCAAGTTGATGATAACTTCTCACAACATGGGAGATAATTCCTACGTGACTCTCAAGATTTATGTCCTTTGGTTGATATTATGAAAATTCTCCCTGCTTCCCTTTATTTCTTTGTTATTACCTATATGCCTTAGAAGCAACTCTGTATATGTTCTGTCTTGTCTATATGTGTGTTTGGTCAGTTCAAAAATAAAAGACTATGTCAATCTTGAACATAAGACCAATATATTGTATGAATTTCTCTCCTCTCTCATAGTTGTGTGTAGGTTAGTTGCAGAGTATAAAGGTAGGCTTGGGCGCTCCTTTTTTGAGGGGTGCTCTGACCTTACAGTTTTCGTGCTTCTATGCTAGCTGAATGGGTAGCGCAAACTATGTTAGATTTGAGAAGTTTCACACATGGCAGATAATTCATACGTGACTCTCAAGAGTTCTGTCCTTTGGTTGACACATATACATTTAAGTCGGCCTGTTTACATCTCAGTAGATGATAGTCTGCACCAGGAGACGTTGTGGTCATGACGTGCACTTTCTGCTGTGGCTGTGCAGGCCGATTCTACAGTGGCAATCTCTGTCACATCTGCCACGTACAAACTGAGTCGCTGTTGTCTGGTTTCAGGAACGTTGCTTGCGAAGAGCCCTTTCTCATCTGCGCTTTCTGCTCTCCTCCTCTCCGAATTCACAACGCCTTGCTGAACGGCTGTCCTCCTCGCTGCCCTGTCTTCCACCAGAGTCTCCCAAGAGCCTGGGTCAATACCTGAACTTCTAGGTCCCTTTTGCATGCGTCTACAAAGCGTAGCTGTGGGTGTCCTGGAGTTCGCTTCTGGTTTGCCAGCTCACCGTAGAGAACGTCTTTTGGTATGCGTCCATCCTCCATTCGACGCACATGGCCAAGACAGCGTAATCGGCGTTGGCTTAGAAGGGCAAAGATGGTCTGTAGCCCGCATGACGGAGGACATATACATATACGTGTATCATAAAACAAGTATTAAAAAAAAGAACAACAGAATACAAGAAGAATTAGGATATTGACGTAAATAATAGCCCCTATGGAGCACCTTCGTCAGGTAGGGACCGTCATGCCGCGCAGGTGACAACAGGCCATCAGCAAGCTACTGCATTAAATCTTTAAAAAATGATTACCAAAATGGCAACATGGAATGTGAGGACATTGTTGCAGGAGGGATAATGTCAAAATGGCAATGGAAAGGCTTAACATTAGTATTCTAGGACTAGGGGAAGTGACATGGAAGGGAGCAGGCATGATAACATCAGGAGAGCATACAATAATACATTTTCATGGAAACACACATGAAAGAGGAGTAGGCATCATAATTGACAGCGACAAATCAAAAGCAATTAGAGGATACTGGGCTGTGTCCGACATAGTTTTATGGTTAAATTGGATGGCAAGCCATTTGATATCAACATCATTGAGATGTATGCACCAACATCCGCAAATACTCAGGACGAAATTGACAACTTCTACGAAGTATTATTGATGACCAAGGCTCAATGTAAATCACAAGAAATTACAATAATAATGGGAGATTTTAATGCTAAAATGGGACAGGATACGGTGGAGGATATAGTTGGACCTCGTGGCCTTGGTACACAAAATGAAAGGGAAGGTAAACCTGTAGAATAGGCACAGATGAATGAGTTCATGGTAGGAAACACCTGGTTTGAACAGCAAAATCAGATTGACTACATCCTGATCAATAAAAGATTTATAAATCCTTTGCTGACAGCAAAAACACTACCAGGCACAGACTGTAACACTGACCACAATCCTGTAATGAGAAGGTTAAGGCTTAAATTAAGGAAAAGGAAACAGACCAAAAGCAACATCAACCTCAATCTTGGACTCTTAAAGACAGATGAAGCGATAGTAAAGAAATTAGCGTACATGTTCAAAACAAATTCAGTGCTCTGGAAGACGTTGTTGACAGTGAGGAACAATGGACAAAGTTGAGAAACTTGATAAATGAAATCCCTAGAGGAGACAGAAAAGAAAAAAACTGGATGACAAAAGACATTCTAGGCTTGATAGAAAATGGAGGAAAGGAAAGGGAAAGGAGGAAATACACAGTAAGATAAACAAAGAAATCAGGAATGGGTGCAATGAAGCTAAAGAAGCTCGGCTGAAAGACAGAACTACAAAGAAATAGAGGACTGACACCAAATGGATCCACAGGGTATTTACAGAAGAATGGAAGAAATTGTTCACAGAAAAAAGACATGCATATCAACTGGTTGCTTAAAATCGAAAGATGGTACGCTTGTCATTGAAAAAGACAAAATATTAGATATATGGGGAGAGTGCATTAAAGACCTTTTTGAAGGTGACAGAAACGAAGAAAACATTATAAGAAAGAACACCGAAGGACCACCCATAATGAAAGATAAAGTTAGAGCAGCACTGAAAAAGATGAAACCAAGAAGAGCCAAGGACCTGACAATACATCTACAAAGATAGTTGAAGTCCTGGAGGAATTTGGTACTGAAAAAACAACAGTCCTCCTAAATGAACTTTATGACACTGGATAAAAATTTGCCAGCTCGAAGATAAGAGTAGAAAGCAAGGTCAGTGGCTCTACATAATGTTTATCAACCTCATCAAGACCTTGGACCTTGTCAGCAGGGGTCTATTTGAACTTTTTAGAAGAATAGACTGACCCCCAAAATTTTGCAGCATGGTGATCTTACTCCATGATGACATGTAGGGAGAGTTCATTATGATGGATCCTTTTCAGACTCCCATCCCATCAGTGCTAGCTCCAACTCTCTTCAGGATGTTTTTCTCTTCTCCTAAAATATACCGTTTATCTTCATACCATGTCTGCTGTGAAGTTCCTTAACGAGGCACGACTGTGCTTGAAGACCAAGGTCAGATTGGCACTCATCAAGAAGATGATCTTCGCTGATGATGCACTCTTCTGACCTACACCAAGGATGTCCTCCAGAGACAGACCGACTGCTTTGCTGACACATGCAAACAGTTTGGGCTCACAATCAGCCTGAAGAAGAGAACGTTAGCGCACATGATGTCACTACTCCTCTTTCTATCATCACTGACAGTGTCACCCTTGAAGTCATGTACAGCTTTACCTACCTAGGGTCCAACATTAGTCACACACTCAATCAATGCTGAAATCGACCGATGGCTCAGGAAAGCAAACACTATCATTGCAAGACTGACAAAGAGAGTTGGGGAAAAAAGCACTGACAGAACAAACCAAGCCCTGAGCAGATCAGGCCTGCATCCTCAGCACGTTACTGTATAGAAGCAAAACGAACCACGTGCATGAAGCAAGAACACTGGCTTAACTTGATCCATGTGTGGTGCCTCAAACGTAGCCTTGAAATCAACTGGAAGGACTGCATTCCACACCAAGAAACCCTGGAGCATGCCACGATCCCCAACCTCTACTCACTGCTGCCTATGATGATTGGGGCATGTTTGTCGCATGGAGAATGGAAGTCTGGCAAAAGACATCCTGTATGGATAGTTAGTCCGCAGAACCAGAAGAGTCACCGCCCTTCAAACCATTTCAAGGACGCCTGCAAAGGGACCTGAGGGTTTGTAACATCTCCAAAGACAGCTGGGAAGCCATAGATCGAGCTGCTTGGCGTCACACTGTCTACAAGGGAATCGCGGAAGCAGACATGGCAAGAGGTCAGCTCGAAGTTGAGAGGAAAAATTGGAGGAAGCGTGCTACTGTAACAGGTTCAACCCAGACCTCCTAGTTTATCTACATTAACTCTGACAGGGACAGACTGCACAGCCATAGCAGATGGTGCTAAGATCCAACCAGCAGACCATAGTCTAGGGACCATTCAGCATGGTCTTTTGAACATGAAATGCCAATGAATGGATGACAGATATGCATACTATGTAAGCACGTTGGAAACAATGCCCATAACATTCTGCAAACGATCCTGCATTAAGTATGGTATCTCGAATTTTTGGATTGCACAAATCTTAAAATTCAAATTCTTAATGATAGAATAAATATATATATTAGGTGGCTAATTTGTATTCAGTTCAGATCTTATTTGTAACTGTCAGATTTCAAGAGCTGAATTGTGCTTGTGTTTGTTTGTGTGTGCGCGTTGTTTGTTTTTTCTTTTGTTTGTGTGTATGGGCGCTCTGTGTGTTTGTATGTGTGTGAGTGATGAGTGTGTGTGTAGTGGTGTGTGTAACTGTGTGTGTGTGTGTGTGTGTTGTGTGTGTGTGTGTGTGTGTGTGTGTGTGTGTGTGTGTGGTGTGTGTGTGTGTGTGTGTGTGTGTGTGTGTGTGTGTGTGTGTGTGTGTGTGTGTGTGTGTTCATGTGTGATTCTGGCTTCTTAATGTCACATTAACCAACCATATCTATGTATAACAAACAATTTTCAGGCAAGAATTCAAAAGGAAATGTACAAAATAACTCTAAGTATACAGAGATGTATTATACAACTTTCTTGCTGTATTGTTCATTTTATAATTACGTTTTTGCTGCCAAGAAAAGTCTTGCTTTTAAAATGTTCAGTACTTTCTCTTCATATGCCCGTTGTTGTTGTTGAGTCACCACAGTCCACAAATACAGAAGTGGAGCAAGTGTAGCGTTCAGTGGTAACACAAAGACAACTATTGCTACATGGGTCTTATCTGATACAACTATAGACATTATTCTGGTTAGGCCTACTAAAAACCAGCAAACACATGTTACCACAGCCAGCTTGAAGAAAAGATGAAACGAGAAGTAAACTGACTTTCTGACAGGATCAAGTACAATTTGACAGTGTGGTATTCGTTGGTAGATGATTCCTTGACCAGCAGCAACCACTAGACACAAGGCAGAATTAAGAACAACAATAACTGTGAACCATCTGAACTGTGAGTGCAGTGATAACAATCAAATAAAGCCAAACGACACAGACCTGACTGGCCATCCAGACCCCAGTGTGACAGTCCAGGAATAAGGGGTATTACTGAGAGCAATATTCCAATACACCATGTTAGTGTGGAAGCAGCAGCTGTTGAACGTTTGCTAAACTTCCACTGATATGCTGAAAAACGAAAAATAATAACATGATCTACTGTGATGAAAAAGATCATTAGAACGGACACCACACTGGACAGAAGGAAAA
The DNA here is from genome assembly GCA_030674185.1 of Monoplex corrugatus. Classification (NCBI taxonomy): domain Eukaryota; kingdom Metazoa; phylum Mollusca; class Gastropoda; order Littorinimorpha; family Ranellidae; genus Monoplex; species Monoplex corrugatus. Next base: position 10,193,573 of record JAPXFY010000032.1, on the reverse strand, counting down.
GCCATGCAGCCACCTTGCAAGCCACACTGTTTGTCCACGTCTTTTCAAATTGATGTATTTTCCATGGAATAGTTCGTTGGCGACTGTAACTATCCCAACATGGATTCCAATACATGTGTTACTAAAGAGAAAATGAACAATGAATGAGTTGAAACTACCTTGTAATGTTGTCTTTATACACAACGGATCTATAAAGCAAATTAGATTTCCTACATGGCAAGTATGCTGACCAACCAAAAGAAAAATCTGTACAAATCACTTGGAAGCATTTCTGTACACGAGAAAACATTGGAAGTGATGCTGAACACTTAAGTTTACTTGAGCGTTTTGGATGTAGACCATCACAGCAAAACCTGAAATTGGATGAAAGAATAATTTCTAAATAATGTAATTTTGGCAGCAAACTGTATGGAAATTCGTCCAATGGATTCCCCCCCACATCTAATTCAGTCAGCTGTATAACATTACTATATCTTGCAGATTCTATGATTTCAATTGCAGAGAAAGATACATTTAACTGTTTAACTTGTGAAAAGGATGCAAAGAAAACAGTGTCAAATATTTGAAGATGTGTCATTGATAAGTCCATTTTCTTCAGTCCATAGAACATATTGAATGGTTGGCTTGTTAGTGACAAGAGAGGATTATTTGCTAAGATAATATTTCTTAGATTCCATTGTTTTAAAAATACATTCATATTCACGTATTTTATTTGGTTATGCGTTAAGTCAAGCAGCTGCACATTTGAAAGTTTCACATACGATAGATTGACAATCAAACAACGAGAGAGACTCAGATAGATAAGATATGTATTAGCACTAAAATTACTCAGTGTCATCCCAGAGTTTGTGGCATCCAAAAACGAAGTTGAGGGAATTGTTCAGCAGAGAAAGATTGTGACATTTGAAAGCATAACCTTGACATACACAGCTTTCAGGACAGGTCCATCACACAGTAATTCATCATCTCGTTGTGGGCACTGACCCCAGCCATCACACAGATGATCTCCATGCACACAACCTCAGAAGCTCTGCAGCGGTAGAAACCAGCACACTTCATCATCTTACTCTCACAGTCTTGTTCATCCTCACCATACGTACAGTCAAAAAACCCATTGCATAGAGTGTAGACAGGAAGACAGTACAACCAATCTTCTGTACAATGATAATGTGTATCAGGACAGAGTTTCTCCCTGACATTGTCTGTTGAATAAAGAATCCAATACCATCCAAATTAATGATAAGTTTCTGCTTTCTGTCAGCCTCTGTGTGACTGAAATCACCCCAACTTTTATCACAGTCAGTTTCATCAGAATCTTTCAACAGTCTGAATGTCCATTACAACGTTGACCGTACCACACACACTGTCCACTTGAACACAGGAAATGGTTACATGCGGCATGTTCACAGAATGACTCGTCACTACAGTCTGGACAGTCCTCTCTGTAGTTACACACTAGAGTGTAAGGTACTGTTGTCTTATCGTCATCACATTTGTACATGTCAAGAGAATATGTCATGGTTTGGACTCGTGTGTTGTTCTTCTTTGTACAGATATCTAAGAACTTGCATGAAGGAGAATGTATAACGTCTCTACAGCTAGCACTCAGATCGCATGACAGAAATGAGTGTGTTAAATGACCATCTGGACATGTGAACAATGTCTGTTGTGTTTGTGTGAATATGGACAGGGCTGAATGTAAGATAGACAATTCATCTCTTTCAGCAGGGCTTACATATTCTCCCTGTGATTTCGTTTCACAAATGAATTCCTGCAATAGTGTGCAGATCAACGGATATCTTTCTGATAATGCCATACAATGAATGTACCTATGCATGGGAATCCTTGTAGGAATGTATGGTTCTAATAATGTAAAGTGGTCAATATTGTAGATTAAAGTTTTGTCAGACCATTTAGGAAATTTACTGTACATAATAGGTACAGAAAGCCAACCTGAAGTATATCCTACAGATAAATACATGTCCTGAGTATGTTTAAAAACATGTAGCAAATCTTCTTGTTCTTTTCTCGTTTTACTGAAGCCAAATTCCCACCCAGCTTTAAACATTCATGTGTTGCCTTTTGATGACGCAATTTTCCTTTGTCTTTACATATTTAAAACACTTATTACGTGAATCCACCAAACCCTGACATCCTTGACTGCTGAATGGACAGTGTTCTGTTTCATCTTGTCCATCTTCACACTTTGTCCTCAAATTACAGTCCAAGTGGCGCTGAAATGTAGGATAGAGGTCTGCAGAACAATTGAACAAACCACTGGATAGTTTATTGGGTTGACCAGATTTTATATGAAACGAAAATATCATGGTAACCGTTTTGGGTATGGACCATGTCTTTCGCAATTTCACTTGAAGACGTGATGTTGGGAAAACTTCTGTGATTTGTTCACACCATACACTTAAAACCATTGTGTGATTTGTGTTCATCTCTCTATAAATAATGTTAATAGCATGTACACAAACATTATTATCCATCGTGAAAAGTAGTGTCTGAAAACTGATCATGATGACCCATCCAGAAGACGCTCTCACTTCCGCGCATATATCTTTTCTTGAATAAAGCTGTGGTATTATCACAAATCCGGTGATTGTTGATTCATAAACTACAAAGAAGCTGTGATCCTTAATTGCATTTATATTAATTCTTAATGCAGGAAGGTTTACATGGAATAATCCCATGTCATTTGAAGACGTTTGCGTGTACATTTGTTCCTGGGAATGATAATTACATCTGAAAAAGGGGTTGTAAAATCCCATATTCATATGGATGTGTGTATACCACTGAGTGGACTCACACCAGTATGCTAACCGCTGAATGTGAGCATGCAGGAACATTCCCTGTGGTACTTCCATCACCATAAAACAGTAAACAGAAGATTCATCACACGTCCCATAAATTACTTCCTGGTATGATGAAGGGTCTGGTATGCATGAGAGAGTACACTTTGATATGTTGACCTGATTCACCTCAACATTGGTTTTGTTATAAAGGAATTCCACACCAGGACAAAGGTCACTGAACTTCAGTGGACTGTGAGTGTAGTTCAAGTTGGTGTTGTTTTCATGAGTGATAATATCAGCACTGACAAACACAGTGAAGTCATACACCAAAAACATCAGGAAATAATTGCCTACTGCATCACGTAAAATGGAAGGTCTACAAGTCAGTATGTCATTCATTTTCAACTTGTTTACTTTTAATATTAAATCACATTTTGCTTTTGTTTATTGATTAATTGTGAGATTCATACTTTTTCCTTTAGTGATTTTCTTTTCAATTTCCTATCCTGTAATCATTTCACTTGTAACACCCTTCGTATATAGAACTATAATATCCCTCATGGCTATCACAGATGCACAAAATCTAGACTTAATACTGTATTAATCAAGTTTGTTTTTAAAGTGAAGCTAATTGTATTGTAATACACACACACACACACACACACACACACACACACACACACACACACACACACACACACACACACACACACACACACACGCACACACACACAACACACACACACACACGCGCGCGCATCATTCTCAGAGCACCATGAAACATATCCAAACCAACCACGGTTTAACGCAATGATTTCAAGTAAAAGGTTAAAGCACAGAAGAACCATTCGTTGATGAAAAAAATGTTATTCATGCATACGGGATACAAGTAACTGCTGCTTACACAATGTGGGAAAAAATTGATATTGCTGTGTTGACAACAGACATTATAAGTGATTCTGAGTTGCAGTTATAATACTCTAATTGGCGTCTTAATGTCTCGGTTTAAATTAAAGGCATCTGCTATTTTTTTCCGAAACATTCATTCAAATGATAATGTTTAACAGAATATACCCATTACACCATAAACATTACTAGACACAAAAGAATTATTCACTCATAAAAATGACTGACAAATGCAGTATGGTTATGCTTCATTTTATAGATATTGGCAAATCTCTGCATTTTTTGACAACTTTCAAATGTTCCATGATATATCTTCTTCTGTTGTGCATGTTTTTCTTGGTTGTTAATGAGGGGTTCTGAATTACAAGTAAAAGTATTTTTCCAAACTGACAGGTATTATGATATCTACACAGAAAACGTTGAAATATGGAATAGATCAAAATATCTTTGGACACGTTTTACTTTTACAGCTATTTTTTTGTGATTTTATTCCAGCCTATTCATGCCTATCGGTATATGCATTTCTCTAACACGATATGGCATCAGTCCAGTTATTGTAAGGAGCTGGAATTAAATGTATCTTAATTCTGTTTTAATCAGGAAGAAATTAATTGTCGAGCATTTCAACATTACTATTGAGTATAAGGTTATAGTGTAGGTTTAGGGTTTCACACATTCTCTAATACTGAAAATGTACTTTATTTGCTTATTCTTTGAATTAACACTTAAAAAAATAAGACTTGGAAATGTGTTTCTTTTCATTGGATATGGGTCAAACAGTTGACAGTGGTTTAATAGCTTTCTTTTAGGAAAAATTGACTACCATACCAATTTCACTTTTGAATGAAAACTGTTCTTGTGGTTTAAATCGATACATTAGCACTAATAATGTAACAGAATCAACACTTCTCCTTATGGTATTTATGCAAGAATAATGAAGTGTCCGTTTTTATTTTCAAAGAAGTCAGTCACGAAATTAATTTGCCCCAATAAATAAGTGAGTAAAATCTATTTCATGGAATTTTTAGAATAGCTCATTTTACTGAATTTGTATCGAGTATTAAACATAAGATAAAGTAATTGCGAATTCAAGATCACTTAGCACTATGAATGAAATACCCAAGATAATGTATGTAATTCACTAGTAAGACGATCGATTGCATAACACATTTTTGTTCTCAATGTTATGACTTTAAGCATATGAGGATTTCAGACTTTCTAAGATGCAGAATGTTTGCTCTAGTGGCATTACCTGCAAGTTTTTTCGTCACGTTCATTCCCTTAACATAAGACGTGTCGCGAAATGTGTTCAAGAAATTTCTCATTTTCTCAAATTCCAACTTGTCAAGAAATTGTTAAAAGAATTCTGCAATACGTATTGAAGAAATTCCCCATCATTTCCTCTAACACCAGGTGTCAAGAAATGTATTCAAGAAATTCATGATCATTTCATCTCACATAAGCGTGTCAAGAATTATGTTCAAGAAATTTCCAATCAGGAAATGTGTTCAAGAAACTCCCCATCATTTCCCCTAATACCAGCATGTCAAGAAATATCTTCAAGAAATTCCCCATCATTTCCCTGACACCAGTGTGTCAAAGAATATGTTCAAGAAATTCCCCATCACGATCAGGAAAATTCACTGTCAGCTCCTTTGTACTGTTCCAAAAACTGAAAACAAATACCCATACACTGGAACGTGTGTTCTGTTCTTCTGTCAGGTTTCTTGACCTTGCCAGTGCATAGGGTTTTACACAGGCCCAGGGAGCCTGCCAGGTAATTATTGGCAGATCTGGATGAAGCGCATATGGAATTGTCCAAGTGCTATCAATTCCTCTTGAACAAACTCAGAATTCAAGTCCCTTTGGAGACCCAACAAGATGACACTTTCTGACGCCCCAACATCTGGTGGGCAATTTCATGGACCAGTAATTTCGGAAGCTTCAGTTCCACAAGCATTTTAAACAGTTTGCAGGGTCTGTCCTCTTCAATCAAAGCATCAGAGCGAGCATTGTTGTCTTCAGCTGTCACTAAAAGTACATTTCTACACGAAGCTCGTCCTACATATTCGTATGCTGCATCTCGCTCTTGCGTGTTTGCCATACAGTAGTAGTAGAAGTAGTAGTAGTAGTAGTAGTAGTAGTAGTAGTAGTAGGCCTCTGTCCATCAGCATCGACATGGCATGACGTGTCCTAGTGTCATGCTGGTCGAGTTGATGCATGTACAGCAGCGTTGGCTGTAGCTGGTAAGGTTGAATGCTAGCCTTAGGATTGCTTTCACAGGAGCTTGCTTTCCGCCTGGCTTTACCTTAGCTAAGGTCTGGATCTTCTTCTCCATCAACCGGAGCTGTTTCTGAAACACCCTGCCCCATCTGTAGGAGTCGGCTGCCGCGTCTTCCCAGCTTTCTGTGTTGATGTGCAGAGCTTTCGTATTGCGCTTGCAGACGTCTTTCTATCGGAGTTAAAGGGTGCCAACAGATCTTTGCTAAAGATAGTTTTACCGTAAAGAGTATCTCTTTGGATGTGTCCATCTTCCATCCAATGCACATGGCCAAACCAGCGCAGCCTGCGATCACTGAGTAGTGTGCACATGGTGTGGAGACCTAGCGCAAGATAGAACTTAAACGTTTGGTATTTTGTCGCTGCATCTGATACGAGGATGCAGCAAAGACAGTCAGGTGAAAGCTGTTTAGCTTTTGCTTTTGTTTTACATACGTTGTCCATGTTTCGCTGCCATACATTAGAGTGCTGATGATGCAGGTGTTGCCCACTGCCATCTTGGTCAGAGCTTTCAGCTTTGGGTTCTTCTAGACACAAGTGGTAGGTTGGCCTGAGGTTGCTGCGGCACTTTTGATCTTGTTATTGAGGGATAAAACGTTATTGATGATGGAACCAAGGTATGTGAACTGATGGAGCAACATCAAGTTCGTATCTGTTGATGTTGCTGTCAGGTACAGTGTCCACGTCTTGGCTCAGCACATTCGTTTTTTTCAGGTTGATGGTCAGACCAGTCTTTTCAGGATTTGGAAAATATGTTTATGTAACACTGGAGTTGCTGCTCAGAGCGTGAGGTAACAGCAGCAGCATTGACGAAGAGCAGGTCTCTGGTAATGGCCTAACGCACCTATGCCCTTGTTTTCAGCCTTGCAAGGTTAAGAGTCGCCTGTCGGATCTGGTGTATAGATACACTCCTTCCGTTGCGGTCCCAAAAGCGTGCATCAGGAGCACCAAAAAGAAGATGCCAAACAGGGTAGTAGCAAGGACACAGCCTTGTTTGTAGCTACGTTTGATGTCAAAGGGTTCGGACATGCTGCCCTTGTACCAGATGGTTGCCTTCATATCATCGTGGAATGATCTGATCAGGCTGTGAGGCTTTGGTGAGCATCCTGTTGTCAGTAAAATGTTGAACAGTCCATCCCTGCCGATCAGGTCAGACGCCTTGGTGAGGTCGATAAAGGCAATTAAAGGGACTTTTACTGTTCTCTGAATTTCTGCTGTAGTTGACAATATACCGTTTATGTCGCCTGTAGCTGCTGCAGTCTGAATGTCGTTACTGAGATGTTGCCAGTATTCGTTTTTACATCTTATTGCTGTCTACTGTAATTTGCTCCTGGCACCGCTGAGCGCTTGCAGGGATTTCTCTCTTGGTGTATTCAGCAAAGGAAGCACGCTTTGCTCCAGTAACGGAGGTCATCCCACTGGAGTTGACTTGAAACCAGTCATTGTTCTCGGAGGTCTTCTTCCCAAAAGTAACCAGGATTATTATCTGAGTGGTCTGCCAGAGGTGGTCCTATTTTTCAGTGCAGAGGTGTCAATGTGAGGCTTTCCCTCCTTTTTTTCGTATAGTGGAGCTTTTTAGGTGGTAGCCTGATCTTGCAACACACTAGGAAGTGGTTTGTGTCACAGGCTGCACTATGGTATGTGCAGGTGAGAAGCACGAACTCGACGCTTGTTCGACTGAAAATGACTATGTCCAGTTGGTGCCAATGTTTTGATTGAGTATGTCTCCATGACACTTTGTCTTGAAGCTTCGTCTGGAAGTAAGAGTTTGTCGTGCAGAGGCCATGACAGGAGTAAAGCTCCCAGAGCTGATTCCCATTTTTATTGATCTTTTCCAACTCCGAAATGTCCAATACCGAAAGGTCAAGAGTCGTGATCGACACCCACTTTGGGGTAAAGTCCCCAAGGAGGACAAGACGTTCTTTGCTAGAGATATTCCTCATAGTGTCACTGAGGTTAGCTTAGATCTCGCCCTTTACGTCTGATGTAGATGAAAAGGAAGAAGCAGAGGCGCTTATTAGATTGACTCAGCCATCAGACATATGGAGATGGCGAGTCAGCAGGCGTCCAGATCCCTTGTCGCCTTGATTAACCATTTTTAGCAGGGAGTTCCTGACTGCGAATCCACCTCCATGTTCTCTGTGATCCTCAGCGTTCTTTCCTTGCCAGAGGAAGGTTGAGTTGTTCTCTTTGAGCGTGCCTGAGTCAGCTGGACGCGTCTACTGCAAAACGGTTATGTTCACCTGAAGTCAAAGAAGCTCGCCGTTGATGACATCTCTCTTTCTTGTATTGCTGATGTCTTGGAGGTTTTTTGATCGCCCTGTTGTCATTTTATGTGCGTTCCAACATCGCAGTTTGAGAGCTGGTCTCTTGTTTTATGTTTATTTTTCCTTCTTTTTTGCCTGGTGCAGGTCTTGTAGTCTGCTTGTCTGTGTTTTCCTAATCTCCAAGCACCCAGTTGAGAAACTGGACTGTGGCGAGACAGCACCTATTTGACTGGGAGCTGCACAGCTTAGGTGGGTGGTAGCTGTCCTGTGAGATCCTATATTCTTGCCAACCGGTGGAAGCAGTTATGGATCTAGCCAAACAGAAAAGCCAAGCTTGCAGATCTGGAACAAAAGAAGAATACAAACAATTCGAAATGGAAATCAAGAGCAAAATTAGAAGAGATTAGAAAAAATGGCTGGAGGAAGAATGTGCAAAGATAACTGAGCATAAGAATGCAGAAGATCCAGGGATCTATTCCAACAGATGAAGAAATTTCAATCCACTAAACTCCAACCCAGAAATGAATGCATCAATAGTAAGGAAGGCACCACAATGCCTGAAACAGATCATATTATGAACAGATGGAATGAATATGGAACATTCCGTTTTAGCGACAATAACCCTCAAGGCGGTCTATACCCTGACCTGAACTGTCCTGAATCAGAACCAGAATGTCTTTATAGTGAAATTGAATCATCCACATAGCAGTCAAAAACAACAACAACAAAAACCCACAGGAATTGAGAACATTCCAGGAGAACTGCTAAAATGTGGCGGAAAAAAGTCTAAAACCAATGCACCATTTTTGCTGTAAAATCTGAAATACACATCAGTGACCAACAGATTGGAAACTTCAAGAAATGATGCAACAACTAAAGAACCATTGCCCTAATCAGCCATGTCAGTAACATTTTGCTCATAATTATTCTCAACAGATTGAAGACCAAATAGAAGAAGAATTATCTAATTGGCAGGTGGGTTACAGATCCCACAGAGACACAACTGACATATTGTTTGTGTTACACATACTCATAGAGAAAATATAAAGCATGGAACAAGAAGCTTTTGTCACCTTTATAGACGATAGCAAAGCATTTGACAGCGTCAGACATCTCCTGTTCTTCATTACACTGAACAAGAATAAGGGGTGCAGCAGTTATACATGTAGTGATGATTATCACTGCTTCAGCCAAACTGCAGAGAATAAAGGAGAAATCACAAATCATGTGACTGGCAACTTGAAATGTCAGGACACATGGCCTCCCAGAAAACCTGCAGCAGATCAACGCAGGAAAACAGCAGTCATTGACTTTGACCTGAGGAGGAAGGACATCAACTCAGTACCAATAAAAGAGATCAGGCTGGCTGTGGGAGAATGACTACCCCTTCTTTTGGAAGGACAGACCCTTTGAGGAACCTCCCCTGCGTGGTGTTGGCCTTGCAATGAAGAGGAGACTAATTCTTAGGATAGTTCCTGACTGTCTCAAAGATTGTTCATACAACAAAACCACTAAGACAGCCAACCCAGAGTTTCAGACATAATTTAGCAGCCCAATGGTTGATAATTTCAAAGTAAATGCAATCACAACCATAATGGAAATGTGACAGTTTTTCATTACAACATCTAGACACCGTATGTGATCACTTGGCAGGAAGGAGAGAGATAAGAGCAGAGTTGGTGAGGCTTTTGACCAAGTGGTTCTGAAGAGGCTGCACACTTCATTAGATCACGTCTATTTCGAGTATAGCTTCCCATAATTGCATGCAGCCGACAAAACAATATGACAGCCATCCTTAGAGCCATTCAAAATGGAGAGAAGCCGGGCTGAGTCCTCATTCTGACGTTCTTTTGGATGTACTTGTACCTTGTACTATTGTACGTTTTATAGAGCGTCTGATGGTAGTCAGAAAGCAAGTTCTTTAACGACGCACGCTTCAGAGCAAAGATCGAGATGAATCAGGTCCTGATATGGGAGATACTCTTTGTAAATGATGCCACCTTGAGGTATAACACACAGTCTGGTATCCTGAGGTTATTCAGTTTTCTGGTGCATGGTTGCCTTGGGTACGGCCTCACCATCAATCTGAAGATGACGTCTGCAACTATGTCATGAATTTCAATCACATCATTGTGGACACTTGGAAAAAGACAATTACAAACAGCTGTATCTGGTGATAGCTTGTACATGCAGGAATTGTCACTGCAGAGGAAAAATAAACTTATGTAATGGATGGACAGAAGATCAAAAGCTGTGGCAGTGACCATCCAGCCACACCCATCAGCCTTTGTGTGCAGCAGCTGTGCAAAGGACTGCCAATCAAGAATCAGCTTGTTCAACCACAGCCAATGATGTTCCATACTGAACCAAGTCATCAACCAGGCGCATTCATTGGTTAATCAGTCAGAGAAAGCTTTCATCATCAGACGTGGGAAGAAACGGACATGTGAATAACAGCAACAAGATGAGAAAAAAGACAAAGAAACGGAAAAGAGTCCCAGTTTTGAAAACAACGATTATTGATCAGTCTCAACCTCGATGCGGTGCACCATTTATGAACAACTAGAACTGTCACGGACAATGATGGCATACACCTGTTGTCTGATACAAAGGTGTTGTGCCTTACACATCTCATAGACAGCACCTGGTTCATCTGGTGCTCCACCGTACCTGCCAAAGTGGTGGGCTGTGTCATCAGCTAATCAATTACTGTGATAATGTTAATAAAACGTTTTTTCTGTAGGTATTTTCATGCATGTATTGATGTATATGTGACCTGTTCTCACGAATGGGGTCACAACTTAATTTTGGGGGGTATAGAGATATTTATATCACCGGAAAGCAGAAAAAATGCTCTTTCCAATGATGTATAATTCAACTGTCTAACTGGAAAATTGAGCGAGTTACAGTAATTTAAAGGGAGTGGGTGATGGGACGGCCATTTTGAGAAAAGCAGAGTTAAAGAAGGACAACAAAATTCTCTGCTTTTTCCTTAGCAACCAGTATTCTATCTTCATCAAACTTAGTGAAGTGATAGATAAAGTGGTTCTGCACTACATACTAGCTATTTCGCGAGCTGATTCCAACGGTATGCGATATGCTGAGGCCCTGTACGGTTTCATGGCCTAAATTAAAACTCAAACACACGCATTTTCACGGAAAAAATCTGCACATTCTCGATGGGTTATCACTTTAAAATGTTATTCTAACACTCTTTCAGCCCAAATTTCACTTTAATCTTTGCCATAATTGATAGATTAATGGTCAGACAATGTGTAGGAACAAAAATCTCAAATCACCCAGATCGACCCTCACCACCTTTTCAGGCCCGTATCTCAGTTCACACGTTGCAACTTGTGACCCCTTTCGCAAGAACCAGTCACATATGTATTGATGGTGCTTAAGATGATGACAATGATGACGGGCATTT
>JAPXFY010000032.1:10174389-10179389 GCA_030674185.1 Monoplex corrugatus | reverse complement strand
TATTATTATTATTATTACTATTATTATTATTACGATTATATCATTATTATTAATATTGTTGTTGTTCTTGTTTTTTTTTATTATTATTATCGTTAGTAGTAGTAGTAGTAGTATTGTTGTTAATCAGCAGCATTGGCAGCAACATTATCATCATCGTTACTATTATTATTATTGTTATAATAATAATTATTATTATTATTGTTGTTGTTATTGTTATTATTGTTGTTGTTGTTGTTCTCATAAACCCATGTTGGTGGGTTTGACATTCACGCACACCATGGTTTTAGATGGCTGAGGTTTTGATACAGCCACAAATTCAAGATCTGATATCTGGAGTTTAATCCATCTGAATGTTTCCACGATTCTAGATATTTCAGCTTAGTATTTCCTTGGTCCCTCTCTCCATTTCAAGACATTTCCCGAGCATTAGGTTTTGCGAAGGATTAGGGAGTCTGCCACATAACTCATGGAGATTTGGATGGAGCACATATGGTATTGTCCGAGTGTGAATAACAAAAGTCGGAACTGTTTTCTGGAAAATGGTCTTTGAGACCCTCTGGATCTTGTTATATACCACACCACTCTTTTAATATTGATATTCTTTATCACAAACAAAAAGACTTCAGTATGTCTGACATGTGGAGATTTTTTTTCTTTTCTTTTCTTCACTTGTAAAGTTATGATACACCAAGTAGTCTTCTGAAACATGGGGTGTGTCAATTTTCTTCTTACTACATTAATTTCAACCATTTAATAGGACAAAGAAACATTCATCTTCAAGAAAATGTGGATTTCAATGACTATTTACAGAGGCCTGTGGTTCTGCTGTCAAACTCAAAGAAGAAGAAGAAGAAGAAGAAGAAGAAAGAAGAAGAAGAAGAAGAAGAAGAAGAAGAAAGAAGAAGAAGAAGAAGAAGAAAGAAGAAGAAGAAGAAGAAGAAGAAGAAGAAGAAGAAGAAGAAGAAGAAAGAAGAAGAAAGAAGAAGAAGAAGAAGAGAAGAAGAAGAAGAAGAAGAAGAAGAAAAGAAGAAGAAGAAGAAGGAAAAGAAGAAGGAAGAAGAAGAAGGAAGAAGGAGGAAGAAGAAGAGGAGGAGAAGAGAGAAGAAGAAGAGAAGAAGAAGAAGAAGAAAAAGAAGAAGAAGAAGAAAGAAGAAGAAGAAGAAAAAACAACAACAAAACAAAGAAAAGAAGAAGAAAACGAAGAACATGAAGAAAAAGAAGAAACAGAAGAAGAGGAAGAATCGAAACCAATTTCATTATTTTTATTTCAATTACCTTGACTGTATGAAAATGAAATACACCATTCAATTTATTCGACACGTTTTACTTCCACGTCATAACATTTTAGTCTACCCCCATTCCTGATTTAGGAGTTTATGAATATGCTCGGTTATGTTTATATATAACGAGAATATTTAAATATGTTTGAACCAGTCGTTAACACGCTATACCAAATTTGTTCTTCCTTTGTATGTGTAACCTAACTGTGACAAACTATTTGTTAACTATGTGTTTTACGTTCAAATAGCCGAACAATTCAAATATGAAATCCACATTCAATACAATTTTGTAATTAACAAGATATTATGAAAAAAAATCTCAGTACCAATTCCGTTCTATTATACTTTGGTAGCTTACAAACTGCAGCGTCCGTCAACACTTCATCTGGTAAAGTTTTAATCAATGCTTCTTACTTACAACCCTTGAAGCATCCAGTTACAATGCCTGTACCCTGCAATCGATTTTCGCGAATGCTGTTAGTCACTTTCACTTAGAAAGAGAGTTTAAGGTCTGTATCAATCTGCATGCTGCTGGTGGTATTATTGATTGTTTAAGGACTACTTTCTCCCGACAATAAACTGTTCATGCAAAGTGTTACAGTAAAGGAATTCCACACACAGTAAAGTCGAACAACATTTACACTAGACACAATATGAATACTGAAACTATGGCATGTAAGAGACAGGTATTTGTCTGTGGCATGAAAGAAACAGGTGTTTGTCGGTAGCATGGAAGAGACAGGGATTTGTCCAGTATTCTGCAGTAGCACAGCTAAGACTCACACAACAAAGAAACAGAGATATTCTAAACACATGGGTTGATCTAACTTCCAGCGCTACAGCTGCATTCATGAACAATATATAACTATGGCAAAGGTCAAGTGCAAGACACTTACACTCTTTTGCAAATGATTTATGGACTCTGACTAATCAGTTGCGGTAGTGACTTACATGTCAGCAGTGATTTACTCACTTTGACAATTTCTTTAATTTCCTGACTTTGTTAAGTACAATGATTTATTGTTTTCTGTAAATTTAACAAAAGAAAATGACACAAAAACAAAGCAAAACTTACCACACCATTCCTAACACAACCACCACTACCACCATGTCACAGTATTCACTAACACTACCACCATCCATTACGACCACGACTTCCATGATTGCAATAATCAGATAAAAGGCAGGCCTTAGTCAAGTTGTCACCATTCTGTCATCTTCAATATCTGTCAGTGAAATATTCTGTATGTCAGGTAACTCTCAGTTATACATCAGTAGGGATGTGAGATCAGCGTGCTGTGTTTGATTAGCTTATGTTTTGTTTATAAGAACGCCCTTTTCAGCACTTCCCATCATTTCAACAGTTGTGTGCGTGAGGGGAGAGCGAAAATATGTTTTTGCCTGGTTTTATTTATATTTTCCTTTACTTCATGACAAATAGAGGATAATGTTTATGTTTTTCTTAAAAAAAAAACTACCATCATTTTTTGATGCCATATTACATTGATATGTGTTTATATCTAAAGCAGCAATGAGTTATTATGGAAACTTAATGTATTATAATACATGTATAGTTATAATATGATGCACGTTTTGTGTTATATGATGTATACATTTTATATATATATATATAATTGTGTAGTGTGATATGTTGTGTGTGTGTGTGTGTGTGTGTGTGTGTGTGTGTGTGTGTGTGTGTGTGTGTGTGTGTGGTCGTGCATACATAATGACAATCTAGGCGCCAAAACTTGATACAAAAATCAAACCAAAACGCGCACTCTCATCATTCACCAATTTACCCAACAACGACCAAACCTCCAGAGCACGAAGACACGAAAACTCGAAAGGGAGGACAAGAGGGCAAGAGAGCAAAAGAACGAGCATGTAGAAGGGGAAATCACTGCTGGGCAAAAAGGTATGTCTTTAAGCTAGACTAAAAGGTGAACGTGGATAAGACGGGAGATCATATCAATCTTATATGACCACACACAAAAAAAGAACAGCGATTGTCTGTGGTACATTTGTATTGAGGAATTCGTAGACAACTGCATGTAGTATCAGAAGCAGAATGGAGAAGTCAGGCAGTGGTATACATTCGCAGGTGGTCACGAAGATAAATAGGTGCAGTACCATTGATACACTGGACGCATGATGTGTTGTTTTTGTATGATTTCTTTGAGAAACAGGCAGCCAATGGAGAAAATAAAGCTAAAGGAGTGACATGATCATGCCTCTATTTACAAAGGGCGAGACAGGCCACAGAGTTCCGAATACGTTAAAGGCATACAAGAAAAGAAACAGGAAAGTTGGAGAGTAAAGAGATACAATAATCGATGTAAGACAAAATCAGAGAAGTCAAAAGTTTGGATGCTGCTGGAGGTGAAAGATAACGGCAAATAGAATGAATACATCTCACTATGAGTAACTGCAGGTACGTTGTTAAAGACCCAAGAAAGGAAAAATGGGTTGTCCCCCTTGCAGTGGTAAAAACAGACAGAAACATAAGACAAGCAAACAAAACAGACAGTGTATTTAAAGAATAAACTGTGTGGTGGTCTGAAACACGGACTACACTGTAATGAAAACAAATATATGTGGGAGAATGGGGAACAGTCTAAGTATATCTAAGTATGATCAAACGGTGTAAAGGTCAATTGATAAAGGCACACAAACAGTGCGCTGATGTGTGTTTCACGTAGTGGATGATGCTCTGTGACATTACTTGTGGGTCAAGAGTCAAACTACATCACATTCTCAGCTAAACGTCTTTAAGATGATGGATCAGTGCAAGGAAGAAATGGGAGTGAGGCTTTGGATTGTGGTAGCTACTGACACTGTTGTTGTTTTCTTCTTGATGATAATGTTGGTGTTGTTGTTGTTGTTGCTGTTGTTGTTGCTGTTGTTGTTGTTGACGTTGAGGTTGTTGTTGTTTCTGATGATGAATGCTTTCGTTGTTGTTGATGATGTTGTTGTTGATGATGTTGTGGTTGTTATTTTTGTCGTTGACGATGTTGTTGTTCTTGTTGATGATGATGATGATAATGATGATGATAATGTTGAATGAGATGGGGAAGGGCAAACTTCACTGTGATGGAAGATGATGACGTTTGGAGATGTGTTTCTGCAACTGTTCTTCATAAAGTGTTCAGGAAGGATTCAACACACTCAAACAATTTCATAAGAGACTTAACAGATCTGACCGTAGTTATCTGACAAACTCCATAAGTATGCAAGGTCTTAAACTGGTAATGGGAAGGAGAGAACGAGAGCTATGAAACAGTAAGCCGACACCACGAGAATGATGGAGCATTAAGATGGACAGAATCAGACCTGTTTAAGTGTCGCCTGTTACAACACAAGCGAAGATGTCAGATGCTAACTACAAGGCAGCTCTACCCACAAAGCCACAAAGCCACATTAAAACCTGTGACCCTGTCAGCTTCGTTCTAGAATGTGCTGTAATGAAAGTGACGGTGCATGACTGTGGACCGACGTTTGAGCCTTGATAGGGCACGTAAATTCAGCAGAATGGATTGCTGTGATAATTAACATGTACTTAATTTTTTTTCATGGTCATCGATATGTTTAGAGATATGTGTTTTCTTTGAGATAGTAAAAGCCCTATTATGGCTCTGAGCAGTCAGCTGGGCTTTAAACATGAATAATATTATATCTGAATAATACAGTAAATAGTGCACCCAAATTAGAACATCTTTTGCT
>JAPXFY010000032.1:10154136-10174289 GCA_030674185.1 Monoplex corrugatus | reverse complement strand
TGTGTTGTATTCTTCAAAGGATTCTACTTCATTTCGTTTTCTAATTTACAACACACAATTCATTTTGTCAAGTTAAAGGTCTGTGTTGTCTCTTTGTTTTGTTTGTTCTTATCTTATCTTTGCAAGACAGACTACCTTTCTTTCCCTAGCTGGAGATTGTAACCATATACTCACATTTACTTTTCTTTTAAGGACATCAGACTTTTATTGTACTTTGGTATGATTTTTGCTTAACTAAGACTTGCTCTAAGTTAGAACTTTTATGGGTCTAGTCTTTAATTTGTGAACTAACGACTGACAGTTACGTGTAAGGTGGTGATAGATTATTTACCATTGACCTTTGTAAGTGGCATGATGAGACCCAGATGTGGCCGAAGCGGCAGATGGGCTATAAACAATGCGAATTGAAGTGAAATTGAATTCACAACTTCATTTATGTGGGAAGCGTCAGGATCCCGATTATATTTCTTGTCAGACAGGAATATTTTTTTCTCCTTCAGCCCTGCTCCATAGTGGTTGTGTGAATTTTGTCTTTTGTATGATGCAACAATCTGAAGTCCCCGTACAGCATGTTGATAAAAACGTATCTAATACTTTCCCACGGCAATAAATTAGTTATAGTTAGTAAACTTCTATAGATTATTCACCATCGTCGCGTCGCTAACAAACAAACATCAAGTAAATGGAATACAAGAAAAGTGTTAGTTTCAGTTTCATTTTCTCAAGGTAACGTCTCTGCTCTCGGAATGAATTCCATATGCATTAACGTTACAGATGCAATGATCACGGCACAAGCCTTAAGTCTGCTTCACATTATATTCATTTTCACATTTTTTAAGCTAGACTTCAGAAAGGCAAGGAGGCTAATTGGTCTCAAAGGGGTGGGACCTGAGAAATAAACCTATCTCTCCTATGATTTTTACCAAGGCATATGGGCAATGCCTGCTCTTTCGTTTTCAACTGCCTGGGATAATTAGCGTGCGCAGCCAAAAGGCACACGGGTCCCAGTCGTTTTTATCCCCTTTCAAAGGACTAGACGTTCAGTTTTTCAAAACTGAGGAGAAAGTCAAGACCTCAAATGGGAGCAAACCCTGAAACCTCAGTTAGTTCATCACCTATTCGATCATTCGTCTCTCTCAAAATCTTCATTGTGTCAAGAGAATCCAAAAGGCATATTTAACTAGGTCACTAGCTTCTTAACCACTGTTTATTTTCATTTATAGAAAAAGAAAAAAATCCTGAGTGTGTGACTTGTGACGATACTCACAGCACCAAACACTGTTACCTGATTCGTTGAGAATGGCCTCCCTGGACACAACAAAATTTTAAAGCAGGTCTCACTGCATACATTATTTCGTAATGTTCCTGCAGAAAACATTTTTCTTTTCTTGCGTGTTTTCTTCAAAGGACTCTACTTCATTTCTTTTGTATTTACAACAGACAATTCATTTTGTCAAGTTAAAGGTCTGTGTTGTCTCTTTGTTTCTGTTTGTTCTTATCTTATCTTTGCAAGACAGACTACCTTTCTTTCCCTCGCTGGAGATTGTAACCATACACTCACATTTACTTCTCTTTTAAGGAAATAAAGTTTTCTTTTAATTTGGTAGGTATTTGCCTTATTAAGCTCTGTTCTAAGTTAGAACTGTTATGGGTGTGGTTTTTAACTTATGAATTATTGACTGACGTTACGTGTGAGATGGTGATAGATTTTTACCATTGACCTTTGTAAGTGGCATGATGATAGCCCAGATGTGGCCTGAAGCGGTCAGATGGGCTGTAAACAATGTGAATTGAAGTAGTGAAGTTAAATTGAATTCACAACTTTATCTACATGGGAATCGAGAGGATCCACATTATATTTCTTGTCAGACAGGAATATTTTCCTCTCCCTCAGCGCGAGATCTATAATGGTTGAGTGAATGTTCTCTTTGTATGATGTGACAATCTGAAGTTCCTGCACAGCATGTAATAAAAGTATATCTAAATAACACTTCCACGACAATAAAAGCCTTATAGTTAACAAAATTCACTATTGTTGCTACACGCACATAAATCAAGTAAAATGAAATAAAAGGAAAGTGTCAGTTTCATTTTCTCAAGATGACGTCTCTGCGTTCCGAATGAAATCCATATGAACTAACGTCACAGGTGCCATGTAATGAAGAAGATCCAGAATGATCATGGCAGAAGTCTTATGCCTGCACATAAAGCCATGAGCTGGCCAGGTCTTGAGGTCATTCCCAGATTGTTCTGTAACCCAGAGGTCGTAAAGGAGTGAGGTATCAGAGACCTCAACTTTTCTCAGGGCCAGCATCACGAGAGTGGTGTCCATTGCCCATCCCTCGCTTCAAATTCCTATTCATATTCACTTTTATTTTAACCAGTACTTCAGAAAGGCAAGAAGGCTAATTGGTCTTCAAAGGATGTGACCTGGGGAATCAACCTATCTCTCTTTAGCGTGCTCTGCAAGAAGGCACACGGGTCTGACTCGTTTTTCATCCCCTTCCAAAGGACGAGTCGTTCAGGTAAATTTTCCAGTCAAACTGACGAGAGAAAAGAGCGATCAGGAAAAACAAGAGTAAAACAAATTAATTCTATAAGGAAAATAAAAAAACACACAAAATGCTAAGAGGCACTGTATTTTAACAAAATACTTCCCCCCGTGAGGAACGAGTAATATTTAATGAATGACATTGTCTGTCTGTCTGTCTGTCTGTCTGTCTGTCTGTCTGTCTGTCTGCCTGTCTATCTGTCTGTCTGTCTGTCTGTCTGTCTCTCTTTCGCTCTCTCTCTCTCTCTTTGTCTCTTTCTCAGTCTTTCTCTCTGTCTGTCTTTCCGTCTCTGTCGGTGTCTTTGTCTCTCTCTCTCTGTCTCTCTTTCTCTCTGTCTCTCTTTTTATACCTTCTCTCACTCTTTCTGTCTGTCTCTCAATCTGTTTATCTATCTACCTACCTATATATATATATATATATATTTAATATATATATATAATATATTAATACTATATATATATATATATATATGTGTGTGTGTGTGGTGTGTGTGTGTGTGTGTGTGTGTGTGTGTGTGTGTGTCTGTGTCTGTGTCTGTATCTGTGTGTGTGTCTGTGTCTGTGTCTGTGTCTGTGTATATTATATATATATATATAAATATATAGATAGATATACACATATATCAAACACACACACACACACACACACGGGCGCGCGCGCGCACACACACACACACACACACACACACACATATATATATATATATATATAATATATATATATATATATATATATATATATATATATATATATATATATATACACATACCCACACACACACACACATACGTACACAACAAAACAATAATATTGAAGACTTCAAGAATTTGTAATGTCTTACCTCATTTTCATCGTCTACTTCAATCCATAAAACTGATCAACAGTCAATCATTGGCCACTCAACTTGAGAAATACCCATCATTACCTTGTGATTTGCTGACCACAATAAGCCATAAGCGTTAACCTTGTTTTAGCTCCTACAACATACATTGTCGTTACTGGTTATGAATAAACGTACACTTAAATAAATTACGACATTTACATATAAAACCAAATTGAAAATCACATACAACTTAATATAATCATAATATATAGGCAGTGTATGATTAGGCCCTCAGCTTCCTGAGGGTAGTATCAATGAATACAACCCCACTGTATGACAGAGCAATATCAGGTCTTTAGCTTGTCATCATCATCATCATCATCATCATCATCATCATCATCATCATCATCATCATCATGTGCCCTGCTGCATGGCATTGGCAATCATGGCCCTTCGTGTGAATCTATCCCTTGTCACTGCTAGTACATCTCCCCCATCCCCTTTCTGTCCTCAACCACCTTGCAAGTCCATCCAACATTTTCTCCCGGGGTCTACCTGGTGTTCTCTTTACCTCTAACTTTGCTGTTGTGACCAGGTGTTCTAACTCCCCTTTCCTCATAATATGTCCTATAAGTATTGCTTGCCTTTTCCTAATCTTCTTCATCAATGATCTTCTTGTGTCTGTTTCCTTCAATACTGTCTCGTTTGTTTTCTTTGCCGTCCATGGAACTGTCAACATTCTTCTTAGAAACCACATTTCAGTTGCCACAATTTTGTTCTGACTTTGCATGTTGACTGTCCATGCCTCACAACCATACACGTACAACAGTATCGGTGTTATAACACCCAAGAACTCTCCTCCTGATGTTAATTGATAGACATTTGTTGGTCAGAACGCTTTTCATCTTCTTGTCCAGATGAAAAGCGCTCTTACCAACAAATGCCGCAGGTGCCCCTATTTACGTCGTTATCCTCCTTTTTCGTATTTTGGTAGGTTGTGACAATCTTGGGAGTATACGATGGTGGTTTTCCGTTGCCTTCCATCGGTTTTGTACGAACTCTCCATTAGCCTTTGTCGTTACCATGGCTACCACAAGGCAGTAGGGATGATTTTCTGTCAGGGTTTCTTCCTTTAGACTTAATCTCTCCCGAGATAACCACAAGGTGGTGATGTATTTTCTAGTAGGGTTTACTGTCTTAGGCTTGGTTTCACCTGAGACACCCACAAGGCAGTTGTGCTCTTTACCCATAGCTAGGGGTCTGGTTCATGGGCAAAATGGTATGTCCACGCGCTGGTGGGCCTGTGTGCCACACGTTTGGGTGCCAGATCTCCTCCGAATCCTTCGAGTTAAGCCTGAGTGCATGAGGTGCTCAGTCACTGCATGTTACCATGAGGACGCACAACGTGGGGCTTGCTGATGGAGAGGCTATGTACTGACAGAGAAAGACTTACGCATCCTGCTGTCCTTTTTCGAATAGCTCCATGCTGCAGTTCTAGCTAGCAGTGTAGGCTGAAAGTGAGAGACAACCACACAGTCACTAGCTAACACTAAACGCGTCACATTAGCCGTCTGACACACCTAGCTTGTACTGATTTATATAGATAATTGGCATAATAAACAAGTAGGTACTAGATGCTCAACTAGATGTGGTTAGTATATGTTGATAATATTCTGTCAGCAGTGCTTGATTAGATCCCCCCCCCAACACTTTTTTCTTTCTTGTTGTTTCTCGTTTTGTTTGTTTTTTGACGTATAGAACTCAATATAAGAACAATAACGATAATGACAAAGAAAATAATAATAGCAATGATGGGAAAAAAGAAGAAAAAGAAGAAGAAGAAAAAAAAAAAGAAGAAGAAGAAGAAGAAGAAGAAGAAGAAGAAGAAGAAGAAGAACAAAAAAAAAAGGAAAAAGAAAAATATAATAATGTTAATCATCATGTTCATCATCAAAATCATCATCAGCATCAGCATCATCAGCATCAAGGGAAAAAGAAGAAGAAGAAACAGTGCGGCAGTCAGACCATCATCCTTTGAGTTCTGGTTACAGTAACCTGTTCAGAGTTGTTTTCCACACATTCCAGTCTTCCTGTACTGGCTTCACGTTTACCTTTATAAACAGACAGACCCATGATTACAGGTGATAATTTATTGCATTGTTTTCACTGTGTGTGTGTCAGATTTGTAAGCAAGCCCCATAAATCAAATGAGTATGTTTTTCAATTTGAAACATTTCATGTCATCAATGCTCTGGCATTATCGATGATTTATTGTCTCTGACTCTGAAGATAGTACTGACATGAAAATATAATATTAATTTGCAGTTGCATTTGGTATGACTGACACACACACACACACACACACACACACACACACACACACACACACACACACACACACCACACACACACACACACTCACCACACACACACATGAATATATATGTATATATATATATATGTACACGCGCACACACAAACACACATACAAACACACAAACACACACACACACACACACACACACACACACACACCACACACACACACACACACACACACACACACACACACACACACTTGAATGTTGAATGAAAGAAAACGTAACACACACAGGGAAGGTCGAAGAGACTGAGAGACCTGTGAACATAAATGAACACAATGTTTCCCCCCACTCTCTCTCTCTCCCTGTATTTTTCTCTACCTCCTCTTTCTCACTCTCAATCTCTCTTTTACACACTCACACACTCTCTCACACACACTCTCTCTCTCTCACTCACTCTCTCTCTCTCTTCATTTTGCATTGTGTGTGTGTGTGTGTGTGTGGTGTGTGTGTGTGTGTGTGTGTGTGTGTGTGTGTGTGTGTGTGTGTGTGTGTGTGTCTGTGTGTGAATGTGTTTGTGAATGTACGTGTCTATGTGCGTGCATAATTATAAAAGATCTGTGAGAGAAATGTGTTTGCATAATTCTTAGTTCCAGTGCCAGCTTCCCATTGATGGTGCACCATCAGCTGTGAAATATGTTGTTAAACAGACCAATACATGTTTCGTAAATATAGATCTGGAAACAGCAGCAAGTTGTAGTTCGCACCAGCCTGGAAGTTGTATACAGTATAGCCTAGTTTACCGTACGGATGGAACCATTTCTAAGACCGTTCACTACTTTTTCTCGTCCAAAACAAGTGTGACTGCCCACTTTCAAGCAAACAGGAACCAGAAAAAAAAAACATGACAAAAGAATCAGAACACGTATTTAATACAACCAGACAAGACAGGCGCACATTTTCGGCCAACTGGTTTTTTTTTGTCAAACGTAAGATCACAAATATGCAAACATCAAATTCAAAAATCAGGATGCTTCGTTCAGTATGAGAAAAGGACTAAACTGGCATTTTTTTATATAAATCAATTTAGTCCTTTTCTCACACTGGACGAAGAGGCAGGGAAGTTTTAGTCTTTTTCTCCTGATTTTTATATTTGGTGTTTACTTGTTTATGATCTTACGCTTGACAAAGGACAGTTGGCCGAAAATTTGCGCCAGTCTCGTCTGGTTGTATTAAACGCGCGTTCTGATTCTTTCTTCGTGTTTTATTCTGGTTCCTGCTTTTTTTCATGCATCATTCTGGCAGACCCAGCTGTATTGTTTCGTGGCTTTCCCATGCACTTCGTCATTGGAGAATGAAGATCTGACTCAATTGCAACAGCTGGTCTGTATATATATACCTTCCTGCCCTGAGCCTGGGTACAAGATAGCCATACCGTGTGTTGTATCACAACGCTAGCTCATCATGCAATTTCAGTGTTTTTTTTTCTGAATCCCTGAAGTCTGTTTGATTTGATTAATTTGACTCCTGTGATATGGAGTCCGTATAAGAATCACACGATGATTGAAGCTTTACTTCTGTCACGGCAATTTTGTTTATTTTGTGTTTCTCTCCCTTTTCTTCTCGTTGGGGACTAGGGTGTTTTGTTGGGTCAGTGAGTGTGGGGTCTTGGCTAACTGAGACAAAACTCACGTGTCTAGTTACGGTTTACCTGTGCCTGTGCGTGTGTTTTAACGTGATTTTTGTACCTTGGCTGTGAATCGATGTTTTGCCCAACATGTGTTTATGGCCTAAGTTATGGTTTACGTTGGTCTGGTGTGTGTAAATTTTGTGTGTTTTTGGTGCTGGTTTTTGTGTACAGTTTTTTTTGTCAACTTGTGTAGACGGGCTAAATCTAAGTCGATGTTTTTCAGACATGAAACCAGGAGTGAAATGATGTCTGTTCCCCTCTACTACAGTCGGTATACGGTTAGGTGTCGAGGACAGTCATTCAAATTCAAATAAGAATTACCCCAAAAGCAGTGAGTGATAAATTAGTTAACTTAAACCCAAATAAAGTACAGAGACCTGACCATATTCCTTCAAAAGTATTAAAAGAACTAGGTGATGAACTATCAGTTCCACTATGTTCTTTGTTCAACAAGACATTAGAATCAGGTACCCTACTTTGGGTCTGAAAATATAAACAGTTGATGTGTGGCATTCAGTGCCTATGATGCGTGCAATATAAACATTTGGTGTGTGCCGTTCACATCCTGTGTACAACATAAACAGTTGGTGTGTGCTGTTCACATCCTGTGTACAACATAAACATTTGGTGTGTGTGTTTCACATCCTGTGTACAACATAAACAGTTGGTGTGTGGTGTTCACTCCCAGTGTACAACATAAACAGTTGGTGTTTGGCGTTCACTCCCAGTGTACAACATAAACAGTTGATGTGTGGCATTCAGTGCCTATGACGCGTGCAATATAAACATTTGGTGTGTGCCGTTCACATCCTGTGTACAACATAAACAGTTGGTGTGTGGTGTTCACTCCCTGTGTACAACATAAACATTTGGTGTGTGCCGTTCACATCCTGTGTACAACATAAATAGTTGGTGTGTGGTGTTCACTCCCAGTGTACAACATAAACAGTTGGTGTGTGGTGTTCACATCCCTGTGTACAACATAAACAGTTGGTGTGTGGTGTTCACTCCCTGTGTACAATATAAACAGTTGGTGTGTGCCGTTCACACCCTGTGTACAACATAAACAGTTGGTGTTTTGTGTTCACTCCCTGTGTACAACATAAACAGTTGGTGTGTGGTGTTTCACTACCCTGTGTACAACATAAACAGTTGGTGTGTGGTGTTCATCTCCCTGTGTACAACATAAACAGTTGGTGTGTGGTGTTCACACCCTGTGTACAACATAAACAGTTGGTGTGTGGTGTTCACTCCGTGTACAACATAAACAGTTGGTGTGTGGTGTTCACTCCCTGTGTACAACATAAACAGTTGTGGTGTGATGTTCACTTCCTAGTGTACAACATAAACAGTTGGTGTGTCCGTGTCACATCCCTGTGTACAACATAAACAGTTGGTGTGTAGTTCACATCCTGTGTACAACATAAACAGTTGGTGTGTGGTGTTCACTCCCTGTGTACAACATAAACAGTTGGGTGTGTGTGATGTTCACTCCCTGTGTACAACATAAACAGTTGGTGTGTGATGTTCACTCCTGTGTACAACATAAACAGTTGGTGTGTCGTTCACACTCCTGTGTACAACATAAACAGTTGGTTGTGTGTGTTCACTCCCTTGTACAACATAAACAGTTGGTGTGTGGTGTTCACACCCTGTGTACAACATAAACAGTTGGTGTGTGTGTTCACTCCCTGTGTACAACATAAACAGTTGGTGAGTGGTGTTCACTCCCTGTGTACAACATAAACAGTTGGTGTGTGGTGTTCACATCCCTGTGTACAACATAAACAGTTGGTGTGTGATGTTCACTCCCTGTGTACAACATAAACAGTTGGTGTGTAGTGTTCACATCCCTGTGTACAACATAAACAGTTGGTGTGTGGTGTTCACTCCCTGTGTACAACATAAACAGTTGGTGTGTGGTGTTCACTCCCTTGTACAACATAAACAGTTGGTTGTGTGTGTTCACTTCCAGTGTACAACATAAACAGTTGGTGTGGTAGTTCACTCCCTGTGTACAACATAAACAGTTGGTGTGTGTGGTGTTCACTCCCTTGTACAACATAAACAGTTGGTGTGTGGTGTTCACACCCTGTGTACAACATAAACAGTTGGTGTGTGATGTTCACTCCCTGTGTACAACATAAACAGTTGGTGTGCGTGTTCACTCCCTGTGTACAACATAAACAGTTGGTGTGTGGTGTTCACTACCTGTGTACAACATAAACAGTTGGTGTGTGGTGTTCACTCCTTTGTACAACATAAACAGTTGGTGTGTGGTGTTCACTCCCTGTGTACAACATAAACAGTTGGTATGTGGTGTTCACTCCCTGTGTACAACATAAACAGTTGATGTGTGTGTTCACTCCCTGTGTACAACATAAACAGTTGGTGTGTACTGTTCACTCCCTGTGTACAACATAAACAGTTGGTGTGTGGTGTTCACTCCCTGTGTACAACATAAACAGTTGGTGTGTGGTTCACTCCCTGTGTACAACATAAACAGTTGTGTGTGTGGTGTTCACATCCTGTGTACAACATAAACAGTTGGTGTGTGGTGTTCACATCCTGTTACAACATAAACAGTTGGTGTGTGGTGTTCACTCCCTGTATACAACATAAACAGTTGGTGTGTGCTGTTCACTCCCTGTGTACAAATAAACAGTTGGTGTGTGGTTTTCACTCCCTGGTACACATAAACAGTTGGTGTGTGGTGTTCACTCCCTGTTACACATAAACATTGTGGTTCACTTTAAATAAACAGTTGGTGTGTGGTGTTTCACTCCCTGTGTACAACATAAACAGTTGGTGTGTGGTGTTCACTCCCTGTGTACAGCATAAACAGTTGGTGTGTGGATGTTCACTACCCTGTGTACAACATAAACAGTTGGTGTGTGGTGTTCACTCCCTGTGTACACATAAACAGTTGGTGTGTGGTGTTCACTCCCTGTGTACACATAAACAGTTGGTGTGTGGTGGTCACACCCTGTGTACAACATAAACAGTTGGTGAGTGGTGTTCACTCCCTGTGTACAACATAAACAGTTGGTGTGTGGTGTTCACTCCCTGTGTATATAGTGTTTTGATTTTAGCGCATAATAAACTGCCGTGCCCATTGATTTATTAAATTCAAATGCAGTATTTGAATCTTAAGAAAGTGGGGGGGGGGGGGGGGGGTTATGTCATGGCAGATTTGTTCATTATTTTTCTCTCCCTTTTCTTCTCGTTGGGGACTAGGGTGTTTTGTTGGGTCTTGGCTAACTGAGACAAAACTGATGTCTAGTTACGGTTTACCTGTGCCTGTGTGTGTGTTTTTTTATGTGATTTTTGTACCTTGGCCGTGATTCGATGTTTCGCCCAACCTGTGTTTATGGCCTAAGTTATGGTTTACGTTGGTCTGATGTGTGTAAATTTTGTGTGTTTTTGATGCTGGTTTTTGTGAACAGTTTTTCTGTCAACTTGTGTTGGCGTGCTAAATCATGGATTACCGGTGACTGTGTGTATGATTTTTTGCGTGCGTTCTTCGCTGTAGTTTGTGTACAGTTGTTGTGAATTTCTTGTGTTGTATAAGAAAAGAGTTGCCAGTTGGTGTCTGGCCCCCCTTCTGCAACGGACGGTTTGCAGTTAGGGGGGTGGGGATCTAGGACAGTTTCTGGTCAGCGGGTTTCCACTTGTAGTTAGACTTTATGTGTTAGAAGTGGAAGAGTTTTGCGTCTGTGAAGATGTGAAGAGTCAGTTGGTTTTTGGTGCCCCTCTGCAACGGTGGTTTGCAGTTGGGGTGGATAGGGCCAGTCTCTGGTCAGCAGCTTTGCTTGTAGATGGACATTGTGTCCTAGAAGTGGAAGATGTTTTAGGTCAGTTGGTATTTGGTGCCCCTCTGTTATGGGCTCTTCTGTTATGGACAGTTTGCAGTTGGGGTTAATAGGGCCAGTTTCTGGTCAGAGGCTCCTCTTGTAGATGGATGTTATATCCTAGAAGTGGGAAGAGGTCTATGTTGTTTGATATTTAACCAAGAGTAAATCGACGTCTTTTCCCCTCTGCTACAGTTGGTATGCAGTTTGGGGTGTCGAGGGCAGTCTTTCGAAATCGTAGGTCGACGTTGTTTGTGTAAATCTAGGGTCCTAATCTATGTTTGTCAGATATGAAACCAGGCCTGTTCGCAATTCCAAGCGTCGGGAGATTCGATAGAAACCGGGAACCCTAGCATCGGGACTTGATATGGACCTTGATTGTCACCCTTGGTGAGACTATGTGTTGAAGGTTATTTGTTCCTCCTCATTAGGGTCACTACACACGTGGGCAAAGGACTGTGGCAAGCAGATCTTATGTATGTGGTTAACTCATGGTTTCATTGCTGATGTTTATCTTTTGTGAGTGTGTGCGTCGATGATTTTCTAAATGAATTCTGGTGTGTTTTTTGTTGTTGTTTTTTTGTTGTTGATGATTTGAAATGTATAGAATGTTGGTTTTGGGGTGCCACCTCTAGCAATGATCTGTACAAATGATGCGTCATGTTGTCTTGTTTGTCAGTAATAAATATCTGTAACTATACCTTGTCCAAGGATTACCTCGTTTAATTAGTAAACAGGCCTGTTAGTGCTGATAGGTCTGTTTCTCTGTCTTTCTATTATAGCTCAAGCCTTAGTGAGCTTGACAACTTCCGAAATGAGTAGAACATGTGAAGTGCAAATGTGATTTTAGTGGTTTTGTGGCTTCGTTGATAAAGCTATGGAATTCCCAACCCACAACGAACCACTTGATCCACATATTGCCTATCTTAATGCTCAATTCCTTCTAGTGGTATGGACTTAGAGTATCTTAATGCTCAACACATTCTAGTGGTATGGACTTAGAGTATTGTAATGCTCAATGCATTCTAGAGGTATGGACTTACTCTACAAGAGTATCTTAATGCTCAACACATTCTAGTGGTATGGACTTAGAGTAATGTAATGCTCAATGCATTCTAGAGGTATGGACTTAGAGTATCTTAATGCTCAACACATTCTGGTGGTATGGACTTAGAGTATCTTAATGCTCAACACATTCTAGAGGTATGGACTTAGAGTATTGTAATGCTCAATGCATTCTAGTGGTATGGACCTAGAGTATCTTAATGCTCAATGCATTCTAGTGGTATGAACTTAGAGTATCTTAATGCTCAGCACATTCTAGTGGTATGGACTTAGAGTATCTTAATGCTCAATGCATTCTAGTGATATGGGCTTAGAGTACATATATTTAATGCTCAACGCATTCTAGAGGTATGGACTTAGAGTATCTTAATGCTCAATGCATTCTAGTGGTATGGACTTAGAGTATCTTAATGCTCAACACATTCTAGTGGTATGGACTTAGAGTATCTTAATGCTCAATGCATTCTAGTGATATGAACTTAGAGTATCTTAATGCTCAGCACATTCTAGTGGTATGGACTTAGAGTATCATAATGCTCAGCACATTCTAGTGGTATGGACTTAGAGTATCATAATGCTCAACACATTCTAGTGGTATGGACTTAGAGTATCATAATGCTCACACATTCTAGTGGTATGACTTAGAGTATCTTAATGCTCAACACATTCTAGTGGTATGGACTAAAAAGTTCCTTAATGCTCAAGCACATTCTAGTGGTATGGACTTAAAGTATTCATAATGCTCAACACATTCTAGTGGTATGGACTTAAAGTATCTAATGCTCAACACATTCTAGTGGTATGGACTAAAGTTCTTAATGCTCAATCATTCTGTGGGTATGACTCAGAAGTTTCATAACACTAATCATTTAGTGTATGGACACAGAGTTTCATAATGCTCATTATTTCTAGTGGTATGGACTCAGTGTTCATAATAATCATTGTAGTGGTATGAACTCAGAGTATCATATGCTCATTATATTCTAGTAGTATGGACTTACAGTGTCAAAATAATCAATTCATTCGCGTTCTGATTCTTTTTAGCGTTTTTGTGCTTTCTGTTTGCTTGAATGCGGGCAGTTACACTTGTTTTGGAATCCTTGTCTTCATCTATCTCAGTATTTGACTGTGTGGAAAACAAGTTAAGAATCGAACAAGTTGATCTATTGTGTGTGTGTGTGTGTGTGTGTGTGTGTGTGTGTGTGTGTGTGTGTGTGTGTGTGTGTGTGTGTGCGCGTGTGTGTTGTGTGTGTTGTGCGTCTGTGTGCGTGTGTGTGTGTGTGTATGTACTCGTAGGTGTAGCAATGGAAATGTTCTTTTCAATGTGCATGACTTTCGTTTTGCCGTGGTTGATTTTGAGACCAATAGCTGACGCATTCCTTTCGAGATTTTGAAGACCTCTCTCTACAGTGTCGGCTGATTCGCAGGCCAGAGCAATATCGTCGGCGTAAGCCAAGGCGCTGATCTTTATTGCTGGATGTTGAGAGCTCCGTCTCTCTATCAGGGTGAAACCATCGTCGTCGTGCAGCGTCTTTCGAAGGACGTGATCTAGAACAGTGATAAATAGATATGGAGACAACGTGTCATCTTGGAGGACGCCAGATGTAGTGACGAAGAGGTCTGTGTTGCCGTGATTGGTCCAAACAGAGGCTGATGTGTAGGTGTAAAGTTGCATCACGTCTGCCGTAACGTCACTGGGTACTCCGTACAGCGAGAGGATTTCCGGTATAGAGCTTCGGTCGAGCGAGTCGAATGCTTTCTTGAAATCAACAAAAACAATCGACACTGTTCGTTTCGTCGTACGGCACATGTCCAGTATGCACCTCAGAGCCATTGCTTGCTCTGAAGTCGATCTTCCCGCTCTGAAGCCACTTTGCAAGGGTAGCAGTTGAGGTTCAACTACCGATTTTATGCGCTTGAGAAGAACCTTGTTCATTAGTTTTACGAGGGCGCACGTCTTCGAAATGCCACGCTGATTGTCCAGTGACTTTGAAGCTCCTTTCTTCGGAATCGAAACAATCATGCTTTGTTTCCACTTACTTGGCACCATGTTTCCAGCGCCACTGATCTTCGAGTGGTTGTTGAGAAAGTCCACGACATCGTTTTCGAATCTTTTTCCAGTCCGGCGAGGTGGTTCAGACATGTGAGCAGTTCGGTTTCCTCGGAATTGACACCTCGTCTCCAACTTCAGTGGTAGACGAACGATTCGCCAAAGCATGGGCAGCGATGAACAAATTGAAGCTGATTTTCAGATCGAAGGCCGATGACCAAATCAAGATAAGACTTTTCAAGGCAGCAGTAGAGAGCATCGTATGCTACGGTCTCGAGTCCATACCTCTGACCGAAACTCTTTCGAAGTTGATCGACTCTTCTCATCGGTGTATGATCCGCTTGGCTCTCGGCATCTACTGGCCAGAGAAAATCTCCACCAAGGCGCTCTTCTCTCGGACTAAGCTCTCACCCTTGAGCAAGACACATCGAAGACGCCAACTGAGACTGATAGGGCACAGCCTTCAAATGCAGACAAGGTGTCCCACTCTATTGGGTGACATATTGTCTGCCAACCTCAGCGACCATGTCAACCTTCGACGTGGACAAGGCAGAACCCTGACTCTGAAGGCTGATATTACGAATGATCTTGACCTCCTTGGCGTTTCCCCAGCAATTGTCATGAACATGAACAATATCCACTTTTCACAATTGATTGGTTCACTCTAATTTGCTGAGCGTTAAATATATATCTTTTCAATGTTATTGACCCCTTAACTCCAAGTGCAATCTGCACATGAATGTGTCTTTCTGTTGGTATTACGATTCTGCAATTTGAAAAACAAAATACACAACAACAGATGTATAGCATAATTTTGAAGTTGTTGTAATTGTTTTTCTTTTTCGATTCGTAATCGTCGTCGTCATTGTTGTTAGTTGTTATTGCTGCTCCTGCTTTTGGTGTTGTTTCTGTTGATGTCTATCTGTTCTTTGCCATTGAATGTGACTAAATATTTATTACCAGCAATGTATTTAAAGACATCTGCGGAAAAGAAACAATTCTTTCATGAGCTTTAGGAATTCTTTTCTGAACCTATGGCCTGTCAGGCAGTACAGATAAAAGTTCATGGAATAATTCAGATAACCAATACATAGCGTAAGATCAAATATAAACACATATAATACCTTACGTTCAGCTGTTTCAGGGCGAGCAACAATTGATTGTATCAGAAAAAAAGTGTAGTATGGTAAAGTGAAGACAATGAAGGAGACAGACACAGCAAGAGCTGTGAGAGTGATGGAGTTTACTTTTCTCTCTCTCCCACTGTTCTGACTTTTGGTAGTGGCAAACTGGTCACCAATTTCCTTCACTGATGTTCTTAATTTCATCACAAGCACAACGTTGCTGATCATCATAGCAATGAAAGGCAATAAACAAAATGAAACAAGTGAGATTTTGGGCCACACATTCATCTCAAAGTAATTCTCCTTCAATATACAAACTCCACCAGAAAGTTCAGCTCCATACAGATAATGAGAGTGAGCCAGGCTTAGAAAGATGACGACACTCACAATGATGGTCCATGATGTCTTGGCTGTACATATCACGTTCACACGATGTGGCCACACCACAGACACGGTCCTGTGTGTCACCATCAGCACCACAAGCCATGCAGAGCAGCCAGCTGTATTATTAAAGATGAAATGACCCAGCTTACAAACAACTTCATGAAGGTGAAATGGGCTGTACCCAGTCAGTCGACGAACCGTGGTGTTAACTGGTCCTGTTATGATGAAACAGAGATCAGACACAGCTAGGCACACGAAATAATGATCCAAGGAGGAACGGTTATCTTGAAACCGATAAACAGTCACAATAGTCATCACGTTGCCAAACACACCCACACAAACTATGAGAGGCAAGCAGATGGTCCACAACCATACTCTAGACAGAAATAATATTGAATAAAAGGAAGAGATGTTTACCGATGAAGTAGCCTCAGCTGTCTTGAAAACGGACGTAGTCATGATAAAGTTTGTTACATTTCTCTGATCCATGGTTGTTACATGTAAACCAACACGATATTGATGAATCTGGCATTCAAGAAACACTTTGAAAGTGCTGTGATGACTGTTTCTGAAATTGAGAGAGGTGTATTTAGATAACCGGTGGTCATATTAAATAATGTATTAATCATCAATACATATTTTAAAGTATATTGACTTCAAGGAGGCCTACATGGACTCAGGAATGGTCATTTGCCTAAGCTTATTATTTAATTGCCATTCAGTCAATGGCAATGACTAGAATGATTATTTATCGCATAGTCAGATATAACGTAAACTATCAATTATGATAAAAACAATGCTCAGGTTTAATGGCCATTTTATTTCGTGGGTTTGCCAATCTCATAATGACAAAATCCAAGAAAGATCATTTCACTTTAAATTTTACTGGTTTCCAATAAATTTCTGAATCAAACAGAAACAAGCCAAATCTGCCCTTAGTTGACTGAATATTTGTGCTCCTTTTATCTTTGCTGGTTATTTCAGATCCACTCACCTGTTTGTTCCTTTCTCACGAACTCCTGGCTTTTCCAAAATGCGCGCGGACACTTCCATATAAAGGATGCTCTCTTTTTTTACTTTCCCCTGCCTAAAGACTGTAGCCCAGGGCAAAATGGAGGGCAAGAGACGACAAGGAAGACCGCCGACTTCATATGTAGAGAACATATTCAAGTGGGCGAAGTTACCAAAAAATGAAATCTACAGAAGGACTGTAGACAGAACGAGATGAGAGACAGCTGACAGGGCATGCATCAGTGGCTACCATCAAGAATGATGTCGCTGACAGGTGAACAGGTGAACTTTGTAGTTGGTCTCTGGTAGTCATTTTCGTTTTTTTTTCATTAATAATATTCAGCCACAGGAAAACCTGCTTCCCTAGACAATAGGAATGTACAATAATTTCTTATATTGTTCTTCAACTCTGTTAGTTGTTTAAGTGGTGTCTCTACACCTTGTATAGTTCTGCTGCCTTGGGTTTTGGTGTTTCGATCTGTATCAGTGTAGATGCTCATCTCCTCTGGCTGTCCCAAGGGAGAAGAGTTGCAGAATGGTTTAGACGTTTGCCTGCCAATAACCAAATTCGACGTTCCAAGTCCTGGAGTCGTAGGGGAGTGAGCTGGCAGAGACCTGAACTTTTCCCGTGGCCAGCAACGACGAGGGTGGCGCCTGTCCTCTCTCCTTCACTTCAAGTTCATATTCATAGTCACATTTCTTTTTTACCAAGATTTAAGTAAGGCAAGAAGGCTAAATGGTCTTCAAGGGGTGGAACCTCGGAACTATACCTATCTCTCCAATGTCTTTTACCAATGCACCCAATCAATGCCTTGCTTTCACGATTTTCAATTGCCGTGGGATCTTCAGCATGCGCAGCCAGAAGGCGCACGGGTCCAAGTCGTTTTTCGTCCCCATCTGAAGGACTAGACGTTCAGTTTGATTTTCCGGTTAGACTGCGGAGAAAAGTCAATGCCTCTTCTGGGAGCAAACCCTGGAACCTCGAGTTATTTCATCACCTGTTCGATCTCTCGAAATCCTCATTGTGTCAAGGGCAACCAAAAGGAAGAATTGATGTTAAATAGGCTACGTACGGGGCACAGCCTTTTAATCACTCTTTTTTTCAATTAAAGAAAAAACAAAAAATTCCTCTGTGTCTGACTCGTGACGAGACTCTCAGAACCAAACACTGTTACCAGATTGCTGGGAATGGCCTGACACAGGACAAAAATATTTCAGAGCAGGCTCACTACATACATTATTTCGTGATGTTCTGCAGAAAACATTTTTCTTTTCTTGTGTTGTATTCTTCAAAGGATTCTACTTCATTTCGTTTTCTAATTTACAACACACAATTCATTTTGTCAAGTTAAAGGTCTGTGTTGTCTCTTTGTTTCTGTTTGTTCTTATCTTATCTTTGCAAGACAGACTACCTTTCTTTCCCTAGCTGGAGATTGTAACCATATACTCACATTTACTTTTCTTTTAAGGACATCAGACTTTTATTGTACTTTGGTATGATTTTTGCTTAACTAAGACTTGCTCTAAGTTAGAACTTTTATGGGTCTAGTCTTTAATTTGTGAACTAACGACTGACGTTACGTGTGAGATGGTGATAGATATTTACCATTGACCTTTGTAAGTGGCATGATGAGAACCCAGATGTGACCTGAAGCGGTCAGATGGGCTATAAACAATGCGAATTGAAGTGAAATTGAATTCACAATTTCATTTATGTGGGAAGCGTCAGGATCCCGATTATATTTCTTGTCAGACAGGAATATTTTTTCTCCTTCAGCCCTAGCTCCATAGTGGTTGTGTGAATTTTGTCTTTTGTATGATGCAACAATCTGAAGTCCCCGTAAAGCATTTGATAAAAACGTATCTAATACTTCCACGGCATTGAATTAGTTATAGTTAGCAAACTTCTATAGATTATTCACCATCGTCGCGTCGCTATACAAACAAACATCAAGTTAAATGGAATACAAGAAAAGTGTTAGTTTCAGTTACATTTTCTCAAGGTAACGTCTCTGCTCTTGGAATGAATTCCATATGCATTAACGTTACAGATGCAATGATCACGGCACAAGCCTTAAGTCTGCTTCACATTTATATTCATTTTCACATTTTTTAAGCTAGACTTCAGAAAGGCAAGGAGGCTAATTGGTCTCAAAGGGGTGGGACCTGAGAAATAAACCTATATCTCCTATGATTTTTACCAAGGCATATGGGCAATGCCCTGTTCTTTTCGTTTTCAACTGCCGTGGGATCATTAGCGTGCGCAGCCAAAAGGCACACGGGTCCCAGTCGTTTTTCATCCCCTTTCAAAGGACTAGACGTTCAGTTTGATTTTCAGATCAAACTGAGGAGAAATGTCAAGACCTCAAGGGGAGCAAACCCTGGAACCTCAAGTTAGTTCATCACCTATTCGATCAGTTCGTCTCTCTTAAAATCTTCATTGTGTCAAAGGAAACCAAAAAGAAGAATTGATGTTAACTAGGCTACATACGGCTCACAGCTTCTTAATCACTGTTTATTTTTCATTTATAGAAAAAGAAAATCCCTGAGTGTGTGACTTGTGACGATACTCACAGCACCAAATATCTGTTACCTGATTGTTAGGAATGGCCTGACACAGGACAAAAATATTTCAGAGCAGGCTCACTACATACATTATTTCGTGATGTTCTGCAGAAAACATTTTTCTTTTCTTGTGTTGTATTCTTCAAAGGATTCTACTTCATTTTCTTTTGTATTTACAACACACAATTCATTTTGTCAAGTTAAAGGTCTGTGTTGTCTCTTTATTTCTGTTTGTTCTTATCTTATCTTTGCAAGACAGACTACCTTTCTTTCCCTAGCTGGCGATTGTAACCATACACTCACATTTACTTCTCTTTTAAGGAAATAAGAGTTTTCTTTTAATTTGGTAGGGTATTTGCCTTATTAAGCTCTGTTCTAAGTTAGAACTGTTATGGGTGTGGTTTTTAACTTGTGAATTATTGACTGACGTTACGTGTGAGATGGTGATAGATTTTTACCCTTGACCTTTGTAAGTGGCATGATGATAGCCCAGATGTGGCCTGAAGCGGTCAGATGGGCTGTAAACAATGTGAATTGAAGTAGTGAAGTTAAATTGAATTCACAACTTTATCTACATGGGAATCGAGAGGATCCCCATCATATTTCTTATCAGACAGGAATATTTCCTCTCCCTCAGAGCTAAATCTATAATGGTTGAGTGAATGTTCTCTTTTGTATGATGTGACAATCTGAAGTTCCTGCACAGCATGTAATAAA
>JAPXFY010000032.1:10136636-10146636 GCA_030674185.1 Monoplex corrugatus | reverse complement strand
AAA
Source organism: Monoplex corrugatus (assembly GCA_030674185.1). NCBI lineage: Eukaryota > Metazoa > Mollusca > Gastropoda > Littorinimorpha > Ranellidae > Monoplex > Monoplex corrugatus. The sequence goes on along the minus strand of JAPXFY010000032.1, from coordinate 10,146,633 downwards.
ATAACATCAATTGGCACAACTTTGAGACAGGTTGATAAGTTTAAATATCTGGGAACGGTCATCTCCCCAAATGGCAGATGTACATCAGAAGTAGCCAGCAGAATCTGCCAAGCCAAAACAGCATTCAAGAAGATGAAAAGCATTCTTACCAACAGATGCCTATCTGTTAACATCCGGAAGAGAGTTCTTGAATGTTATACAGAACGGATCATGTTTTATACGGTTGTGAGGCATGAACAGTCAACAAGAAAGCCAGAACAAGATTGAGGAAGCTGAAATGTGGTTTCTAAGAAGAATGTTGACAGTTACATGGACAGCAAAGAAAACAAATGAGACAGCTGGAAGGTAAAAGAACACCAGGTAAACTCAGGAAGAAAATATTGGATAGATTTGCAGGGTGGCTTAGGACAGAGGGGTGGAAGATTTGCTTGCGGCGACAAGGGATAGATGCATATGAAAGGCCAGATCGACAACGCCATTTGGCAGGGCACATAATGATGATGACAGGGATTCCCGCAGACTCAAGGAGTTTGCCATGTTATCAGATGCAGATCTAGATGAACAACATATGGAATTGCAGTCCTACGATAACACATGCAGGTTTCACCCTGTTAAACATGTTCCAGAAGAACTGCACAAGGAATGTCTGTGTTTGGAGACTATGCAACTCTTAAAAGTATTACATACTATGAAAACTCACAGAAACAAATGAACACTATTGATACCATTTCCAATGTATTTGGACTTAACGATCAGCCTTGATAAAACACAGGTAGTGGGCTGGGGCATGGTTAAACCAATTTCAGCCAATGTCAATGCTTATACATGTAGTGTCTTGAAACTGTGCATATCTAGTCCTGGTGATAGACAACTCTTCTATCAGGTAGTAAGGCTGCCTTCCAGGGTTAGGACCCAAATCTGCTATGTCAGAGTGGGGCTGAAAAAGAAATGGAATCGATGAAAGTAACTTTTGTTTCAACAGGAATACAGGTAAATTTCAGGAGTGAAGTTGATGATAACTGATATTGTTTGCTTTCTGGTTTCGTAACCAAGTTTCACCTGTCAGCATCTCCGGTTCGGTGTTGGCTGCTCCACACTTTGACACCACCATCTCCCTCCAGGCCACCCTGTCTTGATTTTTGTGGATGGTTTCTTGAATGTTTAGGCCACTGACGTTGATTCTGTTCGCGATGTAGGAGACTGGAGGTCTGCCTTCCTGTGAATATTTAGGCCACTGACGTTGGTTATGTTCGCGATGTAGGAGACTGGAGGTCTGCCTTTCTGTGAATATTTAGGCAACTGATGTTGGTTATGTTCGCGATGTATGAGACTGGAGGTCTGCCTTTCTGTGAATATTTAGGCCACTGACGTTGGTTATGTTCGCGATGTAGAGGACTGGAGGTCTGCCTTTCTGTGAATATTTAGGCCACTGATGTTGGTTATGTTCGCGATATATGATATTGGAGGTCTGCCTTCCTCTTTTTTTTCCACTGTTTTTCCTTGAAAGATGGTTGCCATGAAGTCCTTGTTCTTGTTGCGTGACACATGGCCAATGTATTTTAGTTTTCTCTTTTTGATGTTTGCTGCTAGTTTTCTGGTGGTATCAAGTTCTTCCAGGACACTTTTTAGTAGTTCTTTTGTATGTCCATTTGACATATAGTAGTCTCTGATAAAACCAAATCGCTGCTGCCTCAATTCTTCTGCAATCAGTTTTTCTCAGAGTCTACGTTTCTCAGCCATGAATCATGACTGGCCAGATCAAACAATTTAGAAGTCTAACTTTCAGGTCATTTGGTTTGCCTCTGTCTTTCCAAATGTTGTTGAGTTGAACTTTTTTTTCTCTCATTCCGATTCATATGTTGATGTCGTTGGAGCAGGTTCCATCAACAGTTTTTACAGAGCCAAGATATTTGAAACCCTTAACATTTTCTAAAGGAACTTTTTAATTGTAATGTCATGATTCGTAATCAACTAAGTGTTATAATAAGACTAATGAGTGCACCCCATGTGGAAAGGTGACCTACTGGTTAAAAGCACTGGCCTAGTACACGAGCGGCTCGGGTTCAAATCACAGACTGAATTTGGACTGTAACCCCCCCTCCCCCCCGTCTATATCTACTACATCTTGACTGGCGGTCTGAGTGTTAGTCTTTTGGCAGAGGCAGTACAGTGAGATACTCTATGCAACACACACTGAGTGCAAGAGAGAGAAAACCAAAGTGACACAGGAATTATATCATTTAAAAATTTGCATAACATATAACAATTATGGATAAACTCAAGACATGGAAAGACATACATGTACATGTAGAAAAGTAAAACAAGACAAACATAACAATAAAAATGGTGGAATGGCATTACTACGAGGCGCTTTTATTTCCGACAAGGTTAATGCGAACTTTGCTAACAAAATCCATTTTGACAAAACACAAATAAATAAATAAATAAACAAATAAAGAAGAAACAAACAAGAAACAAATAAACACATAATCACATAAATATATGAGTAAATAGATAAACAAATACAAGCACACAGTTTGGAGTGTATTGAAGAGATATTGCTTGAATAATGTGTATTCTAGTTTATGTGTGTGTATATGCGAGAATGTCTGTTTGTTTGTCTGTCTGTCTCTCTCTCTCTCTCTCTCTCTCTCTCTCTCTCTCTCTCTCACTCTCTCTCTCTCTCTGTCTCTCTCTCTCTTTCTCTCTCTCTCTCTTGCTTTCTCTCTTTATAATTATCATAAACACATGGGTGTGTATACATAAATAAATATATATGTATGTATGTATGTATGTATGTATGTGTATGTATGTATGTATGTATGTATGTATGTGTATGTATGTATGTATGTGTATGTATGTATGTATGTATGTGTATGTATGTATGTATGTATGTGTATGTATGTATACATACATATACATACATACATATATATTCATATATATATATATATATATATATATATATATATATATGCATGTGCTTGGGTGCGTGAGTGCGTGCGGGCATATGTGTGTGTGTGTGTGTGTGTGTGTGTGTGTGTGTGTGTGTGTGTGTATGTGTGTGTGTGTGTGTGCGTGTCTGTCTGTCTGTCTGTCTGTAGGAGTGCTGTAATAATGCTTTTGTCTTGTGTAAAATGTATATTGTTCACTGAGTCCAGATGACTTTGGAGAATAATGATATAGACAAATTATTTATCATCATCATCATCATCATCATCATCATCATCATCATCATCATCATCATCATCATCATTTTAAGTATAGTATTAGAAGTAGTAGTAGTAATAGTCGCTGTAGTAGTAGTAGTTTTAGTAGTAGAAGTAGCAGTAGTAGTAGTAGTTGTAGTAGTGGTTGTAGGAGTAGTAGTACTAATATGATTATTGCCATTATTGTCATAACACCATCATTATTATTTCCATCAACATACCATCATCATCATCGTCTTCATCATCAACATTGTTATTATTATCATCATGATCGTTGTCATTGTTCTTTGTATTATCATCATTATCAAAAGGTATGTGCAATTAGTGAATGATGAATGTCTTTCAAGAGATGTATCGTAATGGACGTGCAAGTGATTGCATCCACCCGACTGAATCCAAGACAGTGTGTACTTTATTATTTGTATCCGATCCCACCCCCACCCCCCATGGGGATGCTGGGCGCTCTTTCAGTATAAAGAGTATCCCCACTTTCTGGAAATTTTGTGCTAGACATTTCTTCTTTTCTGTCACTCTCTTTGTTTCTGCCTTGTTCCTTTGCTGTCTGTCATTTCTTCCTATCATCTTCTGCCTTAATGATCCATCCACCTGTATGTGTTCAATAAAATCTTACGTACTTTTTCTTAGGATTGATAATTTGGTAGGTCTACATGTAAGAAGTGCTTTTTTGGGCTCTAGGGAGGTGAGATATGCGGAAGCAATTTTAGGAAATTTATGCCTGTTTTAGTTATGTTTTGGTGTCCTTAGGTATGCTGATATTTGTATTCAGGTGCGTTTTTTTTTTTTAATTCCCTGGGCGATAAATTCGATGGACTGGTCAACGCCATAGACATGTCCTTAGAATATGTTTACGAATGCATTTATATTTGTACTTAAGTTTGTTTTCGTTTTTTTTTTTTTTTCCTCTTTTGAAGTTTTGTGTGTTTTGAAGTGGTTATAGCCCTGATATGGCTCTACACAGTCGGCTGGGCTTTCAACAAAATAACAATTTCTATCTGATTGGTTGTTCTTTACTGGATTTACATGTTGGACTTGCCGACAAGGTACCTTTGTGAATTTACCTCAATGAATGTAACCAAGGCAACGTATCAAAACTCATCCACCCAACTCCATGTAACCTTTGAGTGTATCCTTATGGCTCTGCCGTATTCAAGTGTAGGGTTCCTAGTTTATTTTTGAGGGACTCATCGAAGTCAGATAATTCCATATGCGTTTGATCAATCTGCCAGATGCCATATGATAAACTCCTATTATATATATCAAAATATTTACAATGTAACATGGAACACATTTCAATCCAAGGGGAATATTAATTAAAGGAATAAACAAATAGACAATGAAACTGAGGCAAAGTCTAGAGCAACTGACCAGTTATAACAGTATGAAGCCAACATATATATGGCCGATTATCATGGTCAACAAAGTCCAGCCTAGCACTTTACTTGTCTACTCTCATGTATGTTTATGACGAGTGTTGGCACTAGGTGCTAAGCGCATATGTAAGTTGCTGTTGTTTGCGTAGAGCCTCAGCAACTCTCTCCATCTGCCTCCACAAGTCCAGGGCAAACAGAGGTAAGACAGTTCTCATAGGAGACACAGACGGCTGAACAGTAGGTGGCAAATCGCCACGTATGGCCAAAAATGTAAGCAGTGCTGTGTGGCAATGCCCTTTGTGCAGTATGCAGCTGCGTGATTTTTAGTATGAATTTACTCTCATAGCCTTTCCCCACCCAAGGGGTAACCCACAAGGCAGCGGAGATAGGCGCAGGTCGTACATTCTATTGTCATAGTGTATCCGAGACATAGTTCTGACTTGACCTTTGAAGTCAACATGTAAGCCTTAAAGCCATATGCATTGGCAAGGTATTGAACGGAGGAGAGGAATCAGTGTTGGGGATCGGAAACTATGAAAGACTATACTGACAACACCAGAACGACTGGAACATGACATAAAGCAGTGAACAGTCCAGAGTTTTATGTTTCCAGGTGGGATTAAACTCTGCACATGAGGTCTGAAGTCCGCTGATTTATTGCAAGAGACAGAAAGCCAGCTGCCATGTTTCAGTTTCAGTTTCTGAAGATGACGTCTCCGCGCTCGGAACGAATTCCATATGCACCTATGTTTCAGGTGCCATGTGGTAGAGAACATCCAAAATGATCACGGCACAAGCATTAAACCTGCACATAAACTCACGAGCTGGCCAGGTCCTGAGGTCCTATATAGATAATACCATAACCCTGGGGTCGTAGGGGTGTGAGGTGGCAGAGACCTCAACTTTTCCCGGGGCCATCATCACGAGGGTGGTGCCCATCCAATCTCCATCACTTCAAATTCATATTCATATTCATATTTTTTACCAAGATTTCAGAAAGCAAGAAGGCTAATTGGTCTTCAACGGATGGGACGTGGAAAATTAAGCTGTCTGGTTTTTTTTATTAAGGCAGTTGGGCTATGCCCTGCTCTTCATGATTTTCAACCACCGTGGGATCTGTAATGTGCTCGTCTGACTCGTGTTTCGTCCCCTTCCGAAGGACTAGACGTTCAGTTTGATTTTCGGTCAAACTGAGGAGAAACGTCAATGCCTCTACAGGGAGTGAATCCTAGAACCTCGTGTTTAGTTTTTGGCATGTGAATATCTGAACCATTCCGCCACTCGTCCCCCAATTCTTGAGAAGCTGAAACGAAGAAGCAGTGTTATGCAGGCTATGTACAGACGGGTCGCTACTTCCTTTTTGTTTTCCTTTTATTAAAAGGAGCAGAAGTTCCGATCCTTTGTACGTGCTTTGCATGTATAATTTCAGTAGCAAACACGTGTGACTTGATTTCTGGGAGGGGCGTGATACTAGACAGAGATATTTTAGTTTCAGTTTCAGTTTCTCAAGACCACGTCTCTGCGTTCGCAACGAATTCCGTATGCACTAACGTCACAGGTGCCATGCTTGGCGATCATGGCACAAGCCTTCAGCCTGTACATAAACCCATGAGTTGGCCAGGTCTTGAGGTCCTACCTAGCCTATGTTTTGTCTAGTCCATATGATAAACAGGTATTGTATTAGTCTATCACTGGAATAATCTTGGTTACATGTAAATGAGATGTGTATATGTGTATCTTATCTTCAGAAAAATGAACATAATATAAAGTAAAGAGATAAATAAGTAAAGGTCTGAATCACAAAACAACTAGTTGTTCTGTATAAACTCATCTCACATACGAGAATCCCCCACCCCACCCCACCCCACCCTCTCGTTGACACACAAAAAGCCTCAGATGTCAATCAACTAGGTCAAAATAGTATTTCATTAATCATAGGTCCGCCTGTCTGTCGTTCACTTCCGAGGAAAGAAAAGAGGAAATAGATAGGTATGTAAGTAAGTGAGTGAGTGAGTGAGTAAGAAGGAAAGAAAGTAAGTAAGTAAGTATCATTTAAGTAAACAGTAAGTAGGTAAGTATATACGGAAATAGATGAATGAATAAATACAAAATAACAGTAAATACAAATAACAATAAATACATGCATGTACCCACAAGCCTGCACACAGACATACACACTTACATTCATATCCACATGGCTGACAGAAATATTTTACAGCAGACTCGCTGAAGTTCATATTTTGTGATGTTCCTAAGGAAAGGTTGTTTTTTGTATTTTCGGTAGAGAAATCAATTTCTGTCCTTTGATATGATTTCAATATAGAAAAAAAAATATGATTTCTGTTGGAACTTGTTCTGGATTTGAACATTGAATTGATTTCAAGATATTCTTTTTAATCTTGGACCTTTGTTAGTGGCATGATGACGGTCCTGATATGACCGTTTGCAGTTGGGAGGCTTAGCGTAAGCATGAGCTGTTAGCATATCTTTGTTCCCAAAAAATATTTTCGTTTGTGAGTTAACTCATTCCTGATACATCAATTAACATCAGAAAGAGAGTCCTTGAATGTTCTATAGAACCAATATTGTTGTACGGATGCCAGGCGTGGACAGTCAGCAAGCAAAGCCAGAGCAAGATTGAGGCAGCCGAGATGTGGTTTCTCAGAAGAATGTTGAGAGTTCCATGGACAGCAAAGAAAACAAACGAGACAGTCCTGATGGAGGCAGACACAAGTAGATCACTCATAAGGAAGATTAGGAAAAGACAGGCAACAATTATAAGCCATTTTATGAGGAAGGGGGATTTGGAGCACCTGGTCACAATGGGAAAGCTGGAGGGAAAGAGAGCACTGGGTAGACCCAGGGAGAGAATGCTGGACGGACTTGCAGAGTTGCTGGGGATGAGGAGGGTGGGGGAGATGCTAGGGGCAATGAGAGATAGAGATGGTTGGAAGTCCATGGTCGCCAACGCCATGTGGCAGGGCACCTGATGATGATGATGATGATACATTTAAGTTTTGAAGGTTTATGTTTTCTCAGTTGATTCTTTCTATTTTCTGTGATTGCATTCCATAACAATATATATATATATATATATATTATACATATGTATATACATGAATATATACATATGTGTGTCTCTGTGTGTGTATGCGCGCGCGTGTGTGTGTGTGTGTGTGTGTGTGTGTTGTCGTAGGTGTAACAATAGAAATGTTCTTTTTAATGTTATTTACCTTTCAACTCGAAGTACTATCTGCACATGAATGTGTCTTTCGGTTGGTGGTACGATTCTGCATTTTTGAGAAAAGAAACACACACACACACGCACACACACACACACACACACACACACACACACACACACACACACACACACACACACACACACACACACACACACACACACAACATTAGCTATATTGAATGATTTAGATGTTGTTGTAGTTGTTTTTCTTTTTCGGTTCATTATCGTCGTCATCATTGTTGTTAGTTGTTATTGCTGCTCCTGCTTTTGCTGTTGTTTCTGTTGATGTCTGTATGTTCTTTGCAACTGAATGTGAACACTGATTAAACGAATAACTAACAGTGACGTAATATTCATTACTAGTTTATATTTAAAGACATCTGCTGAAGGGAAATAATTCACTCATGAGCTTTAGAAATTCTTTTCTGAACCTATGACCTGTTAGGCAGTACAAATAAAAGTTCATGGAATAATTCAAATAGCCGATACATAGCGTAAGAATATGTATAAACTGAAAAAACACATTACGTTCAGCTGTTTCAGGACGATCAATTGATCTTATCAGAAAAAAGGTGTAGTAAGGTGAAGTGAAGACAATGAAGGAGATAGATACAGCGAGAGCTGTGACAGTGACAGAGTTTACTTTTCTCTCTCTCTCACTCTTCTGACTTTCTGTAGTAGCAAACTGGTCTCCAATTTCCTTCACTGATGTTCTTAATTTCGTCACAAGCACAATGTTGCTGATCATCAAAGCAATGAAAGGTAGTAAACAAAATGAAACAAGAGAGATTTTAGACCACACAGTCAACCCAAATGTTACTAAGTAATTCTCCTTAAATGCACAAACTCCACCAGAAAGTTCAGCTCCATACAGATAATGAGAGTGAGCCAGGTTTAGAAAGATGACGACACTCACAATGATGGTCCACGATGTCTTGGCTGTGCATATCACGTTCACACGATGTGGCCACGTCACAGACACGGCTCTGTGTGTCGTCATCAGCACCACAAGCCAGGTGGAGCAGGCAGCTGTGTTATTTAACAGGAAATAGCCCAGCTTACACACAACTTCATGAAGGTGAAACGGACTGTACCCAGTTAATTGAAGAACCGTGTCGTTAACTGGTCCTGTTATGATGACACAGAGATCAGACACAGCTAGGCACAAGAAATAGTGATCCAAGGAGGAACGGTTGTATTGAAATCGATACACAGTCACGACAATCATCACATTGCCAAACACACCCACACAAGCCATGAGCGGCACATAGATGGTCCACAACCATATTGTAGATTGAAATAATACTGAATATAAGGAAGATATGTTTACCGATGAAGTAGCCTCAGCTGTCATGATAGTGGACGTATTCATGATAAAGTTTGGTACGTTTCTCTGATCCATGGTTGTTACATGTAAAAGAACGCGATCTTAATGAATTTGACATTCAGAGGACACTTTGATAGTGCTGTGATGACTATTTCTGAAATCAAGACAGGGGTATTTAAATGACTGGTGGTCATATCACATAATGTATTAATCATCAATATATACTGTAAAGTATATTGACTTCAAGGAGGTCTACATGGACTCAGGAATGGTCAATTGGAAGAGCTCATTAATCAAGTGCCGTTCAGTCAATGGCAATGACTAGAATGATTATTTATCTCATAGTCAGATGTAACATAAACTATAAATTATGATAAAAAAAACTGCTCAGGTTTAATGGTCATTTCATTTCGTGGGTTTGCCAATCTCGTAATGAGAAAATCCAAGAACAGAAACAAGCCAAATCTGCCCTTAGATGACTGAATATTTGTGCTCCTTTAATCTTTGCTGGTTTATTTCAGATCCACTCACCTGTTTGTTCCTTTCTCACGAACTCCTCGCTTTCCCAAAGTGTGCACGGAGACTTCCATATAAAGAATGCTCTCTTTTTTCACTTTCCCCTGCCTAAAGACTGTGGCCCAGGGCAAAATGGAGGGCAAGAGACGACAAGGAAGACTGCCAACTTCCTATGTAGAGAACATATTCAAGTGGGCGAAGTTACCGAAAAATGAAATCTACAGAAGGACTGTAGACAGAAGGGGATGGAGACAGATGACGGGGCATGCATTAGTGGCTACCATCAAGAATGATGTCACTGACAGGTGAA
>JAPXFY010000032.1:10111636-10131636 GCA_030674185.1 Monoplex corrugatus | reverse complement strand
TTAGCCTCTCCCGAGATAACCAGAAGGCGGAGGTGTATTTTCATGTCGCCATGAAGAGGCACAACGTAGGGCTTGCTGATGGAGAGGTTATATACTGACAGAGGAAGACTTTTGCATTCTGCTCTCCTTTTCGCATAGTTGCATGCAGCAGCTCTAGCTAGTGGTGTGGGCTGAAAGTGAGAGGTGACAAGCACACAGTCACTAGCTAACACATTAAACGCATCACATCAGCCATTTCACACACTTAGCTTGTACTGACTTGTACAGATTAATTGACATAATAAACAGTTAGGTACTAGATCCCCAACTTGCTGTGATTAGTATATGTCGAGAATATTCTGTCAGCTGTGGATAATTGGATTCCCTCCCCCTTTGTTTTGTTTTTGACATGTACAACAATAATAATGACAATGAAAATGATAACCATAATGATGGGAAGAAGAAGAAGAAAAAGGAAGAAGAAGAAGAAGAAGAAGAAAAAAAGAAAGAAGAATATAATAATGTTAATCATCATCATCATCATCATCATCATCATCATCATCATCATCATCATCATCATGTTCATCAAGAAGAGGAAGAAGAAACAGTGCAGCTATCAGACCATCATTCTTTTTTGAGTTCTGGTTACAGTAACCTGTTCAGTGTTGTCTTCCACACATTCCAGTCTTCCTGTACTGGCTTCACGTTTACCTTTATAAACAGACAGACCCATGATTACAGGTGATAATTTGTTGCATTGTTTTCACTGTGTGTGTGTGTCATATTTGTAAGCAAGGGCCATAAATCAAATAAGTATGTTTTTCAATTTGAAACATTTCATGTCATCCATGCTCTGGCAATATTGATGATTTATTGTTTCTGACTCTGAAGATAGTACTGACATGAAAATATAATATTAGTTTTCAGTTGTATTGTAGTGTGACTAACACACACACACACACACACACACACACACACACACACACACACACACACACACACACACACACACACATACACACACACACACACACACACACACCACACACACACACACACACACACACACACACACACACACACACACACTTGAATGTTAAATGCAAGAAAACATGACACACACAGGAAAGGACAAAGAGACCAAGAGCCCTGTGAACATAAATAAACACAATGTTTGCCCCCTCTCTCTCCCTCTCTCCTCTCTCTCTCTCTCCCTCTCTCTACTCTCTCTCTCTCTCTCTCTGCCTCCTCTTTCTCACTCTCTCTCTCTGTCTCTCTCTCTCTCCCTGTGTGTGTGTGTGTGTGTGTGTGTGTGTGTGTGTGTGTGTGTGTGTGTGTGTGTGCGCGCGCGCGCCCACGTGTGAATGTGTGTGTGTGTGTATGTGTTTCAGTGCGTGCATAATTATAAAAGATCTGTGAGAGAAATGTGTTGGCATAATGGCTAGTTCTACCGCCAGCTTTTCTTTAACAGTGCACCATGACCTGTGAAAGATGTTTAACAGATCAATATCTGATTCGTAAATATGAATCTGGAAACAACAGCAAGTTGTAGTTTGCACCAGCCTGGAAGATGTATACAGTATAGCGTAGGTTACCGTACAGTTGGAACCATTACTAACACCGTTCACTGCTTTTTCTTATTTAAAACAAGAGTGACTGCCCGCATTCAAGCAAACAGGAACCAGAAAAAAAACACGTAAAAAGAATCAGAACGCGCATTGAATACAACCAGACAAGACAGGCGCACCTTTTTGGACAACTGGCCTTCTGTCAATCGTAAAATCAAAAAGAAGCAAACCCCAAATACAAAAGTCAGTATGTTTCGTCCAGTGTTTAAAAAAAAAGATAAAACTGATTTTTTTAAAGTTCATTTTAGTCCTTTTCTCACACTGGACGAAAGCAGCAGGGACGTTTCAGTCTTGTTCTTCAAATTTTTGTATTTGGTGTTTGCTTGTCTATGATCTTACGCTTGCCAAAGTTCAGTTGGCCGAAAATATGTGCCTGTCTGTCTTGTCTGGTTGTATTAATTACGCGTTCTGATTCTGCTATCGTCTTTTTTTTTTTTTTTTTTTTTTGGTTCCTGCTTTTTCTCATGCCTCTTTTTTGGTAAGCCCATCTGTACTGTTTCGTGGCTTTCCCTTGCACTTCGTCATTGGAGAGTGAAACCTGACTCATGGGCAGCAGCTGGTCTTCCGTATATTGCCCTGTCCCCAGCCTGGGTACAAGACTGCCATATCGTGTGATGTATCACTAAGCCAGCCGACCATGCAATTTCATTATTTTTTTTCCTAAATCCCTTAAGGTTGCTTGGTTTGATTCATTTGACTCCTGTGATATGGAGTCCGTATAAGAATCACAATGATCGAAACTGTACTTCAGAAATGAACAATAGTACGAAGTGTAAATGTGGTTTAAGCGGTTTTGTGGCTTCGTTGATAACATTATGGAAACTTAATCTGACATCCCAACCCACAACGAGCCATTTGACCTGCATATTGCTTATCGTAATAATCATTTCATTCTAGTGGTATGAACTTAAATGTATCATAATGCTCACTTCATTCTAATGGTATCTACTGTATGAACTGAGAGTATCATAATGCTCAATTCATTCTAGTGGTATGGACATAAAGTAACATAATGCTCAATTCATTTTCATGATATGAACTCAGAGTATTACAAGGCTCAATTCATTCTAGTCGTAAAGACTTAGAGTACCATAAGGCTCAATCATTGTTGAGTATCACAATGCTCAATTCATTTTCGTGGTATGAAGTTACAGTATCATAACGCAGAATTCATTCTAATGGTATGGACTAAGAGTACCATAATGCTCAATTCGTTCTGGAGTATCTTAATGCTCAATTCATTCTAGTGGCATGAACGTAGGGTATCATAATGCTCAATTCATTGTGGCGGGTGTGAACTTAGAGTATCAAAATTCTCAACTGATTTTAGTGGTATGGACTTATGACTATCATAATGTTCAATTAATTCTACTGTATGAACTGAGAGTATCATTATGCTCAATTCATTCTACTGGTATGAACTTAGAGTATCATAATGCTCAATTCATTCTACTGGTATGAACTTAAGAGTATCATAATGTTCAATTGATTCTAGTGGTATGGACTTGTAGTATCATACGGCTCAGTCCTCTGGAGTATCATATTGGTCAATCAATCTAGTTGTTGAACTTGAGTGTCATTATGCTCAATTCTTTCGAGTGGTATGGACGTAGAGCATCTTAATGCTCAATATATTCTAGTCGTATGTGCTTAAGGGTATCATAATGCTCAATTCATTCTAGTAGCATGAACTTATAATATCGTAATGCTCAGTTCATATTAGTGGTATGAATTTAAGACTACCATGTGCTCAATAAATTCTAGTGGGTATGAACTTAGGGTATCATAATGCTCAATTCATTCTGGTGGGTATGAACTTAGAGTATCCTAATGCCCAATTCATTCTAGTGGTATGAACTCAGAGTATAATAATGTTCAGTCATTCTAGTGTATGAACTGAGAGTAACATAAGGCTCAATCGTTTTGGAGTATCATAAAACTCAATTCATTCTAATGGTATGAACTTAGAGTATCCTAATGCCCAATTCATCGAGTGGTATGAACATAGAGTATCATAATGTTCAATTCATTCTAGTGGTATTAACTCAGGGTATCATCATGTTCAAGTCATTCTAATGGTATAGACTTACAGTATCATAATGCTCAATTCATTTATGTGGTATAGACTTACAGTATCATAATGCTCAATTCATTCTAGTGGTATTAACTCAGGGTATCATCATGTTCAAGTCATTCTAGTGGTATAGACTTACAGTATCATAATGCTCAGTTCATTTATGTGGTATAGACTTACAGTATCATAATGCTCAATTCATTCTAGTGGTATAGACTTACAGTATCATAATGCTCAATTCATTTATGTTGTATGGAAGTAGAGCATCATGATGCTGCATTTATTCTAGTGATATGAACTTAAGAGTATCATAATGCTGAATTCAATCTAGTGGTATGGACTTATAGTATCATAGTGCTCAATTCATTCTAGCGTTATAAACTTATGACTATCATAATGCTCAATGCATCCAAGTGGTATGAACTTACAGTATCATTATGATCATTTTATTCTCGTGGTACAAACTTATAGTAGAATAGTGCTTAATTCGTTCTTGTGGTATGGACGTAGAGTACCATAATGCTCAATTCATTCTCGTGGTGTGAACTTAGAGTATCATACCTTCCCTTCCCTTTATTATGCCTGTCTCAAGAATTTGCCATTGTGTTGGGATTAGAATCACATGATGACTGAAGCTGCACTTCAAAAATGAGTAGTAGTGCCAAATGCAAATGCGATTTTAGATGTTTTATGGCTTCGTTGATAAAGCTGTGGAAACACACTCTCAAATCCCTAACCACAACGAACTACGTGACCTGCATACTGCCTATCTTATCACTCAATTAATTCTAGTGGTATGAACTTAGAGTATCTTGATGCTCAATTAATTCTAGTGGTATCTACTTAGTGTATCTTAATGCTTAACTCATTCTAGTGGTATGGACTTAGAGTATCGTAATGTTCAATTCATTCTAATAGAGAACCATACGTTCCCTTCCCCTTCCTATGTCCATCACAAGATTTTGTCAGCGTACAGGGATTTCCAAGATATAAGCTCTTTCCAAGATATCAAAAGAGGAGTAAGGCAAAGTTGTGTTCTGTCATGATTTGTTTTCACTTTTGATAGAAACCATCATGGGAAACCTTCTAGAGTGCCCTGGAATAAAAACTGGAGGAAAAACAATAAATAACATTCGTTACGCAGCTGACACCGTGCTAATTGCAGGAAATGAAAGGGACCGACAAAACCTTGTGAGTATAATAGAAATAAAAACCAAAAATAAAGGGTTGGTGGTAAATAGCAAAAAGACGAAAATCATTGTAATCAGTAAAAAACTTGAAATCCCCTCATGCAAAATAACAGCAAATGGCACAGCTTTGAAACTGGTTGATAAGGTTAAATGTCGGGGAATGGTCATTTCATCAGATGGCAGATGCACATCAGAAATAGCCAGCAGAATCAGCCAAGCCAAAATAGCATTCAAGAAGATGAAAAGCATTCTTACCAACAAATGCCTATCAATTAACATCAGGAATAGAGTTCTTGAATGTTATGTAGAACCGATAGTGTTATACGGTTGTCAGGCGTGGACAGTCAACACGCAAAGCCAGAACAAGATTGAGGCAGCAGAAATTTGGTTTCTGTGAAGAAGAACGTTTAGAGTTCCAGGGACAGGAAAGAAAACAAACGAGACAGTCTTGATGGAGGCAGATACAAGTAGATCATACATAAGGAAGATTAGGAAAAGACAAGAAACATATATAGGCCATTTTATGAGGAAAGGGGAATCAGAGCACCTGGTCACAACAGGAAAGCTGGAGGGAAAGAGAACCCCACCTAGACCCAGGGAGAAAATTTTGGACAGACATGCAGGGTGGCTTAGGACAGAGAGGGTGGAAGATATGCTTGCAGCAACAAGGGATAGATGCATATGGAGGGATATGATCGCCAACGCCACGCAGCAGGGCACATGGTGATGATGACAGGGATTTCCGCAGACTCAAGGAGTTTGCCAGGTTGTCAGAGGCAGATCTAGATGGACCACATATGGAACTGCAGTCCTATGATAACACATGGAGGCGTCGCTCTGTTCAAGACGATGTTTACAAGGAATCACTGTGTTTACAGACTATGCAACTGTTCACACTATTACATACTATGAAAACTCACAGAAACTATCGAACACATTTGATGCCGTTTCCCATGTCTTTGGACTTAATGATCAGTCTTAAACCAATTTCAGTCAATGTCAAGGCTTATAGTGTCTTGAATCTGTGCATATCTAGTTATGGTGACAAACAACTCCCCCATCAGGTAGTAATGTTGTCTTCCAGGGTTAGGACCCAAATCTAGTAAGTAAGACTGGGGCTGGAAAAAAATGGAATCAATGAAACTGGCTTTTGATTCAACAGGAATATAGGTATGTTTCAGGAGTGAACCACGACGATAACTGACACTGTTTGCTTTCTGGTTTCATAACCAAGTCTCACCTGTCTCACCTGTTAGCGTCACCAGGTTCGGTGTTGGCCGCTGCACACTTTGACACTACCATCTCCTTCACGGCCACTCTCCCTTGACTTTTGTGGACAGTTTCTTGAATATTTAGGCCACTGATGTTGGTTATGTTCTTGATGTATAAAACTGGAGGTCTGTCTTTCTTCCTTTTCACCACTGTTTTTCCTTGAAAGATGGTTGCCATGAGGTCCGTGTTCTTGCTGCGTGGCCAATGTATTTTAGTCTTCTGTTTTTGATGTCTGCCGGTAGTTTTCTGGTGGTATCAAGTTATTCCAGGACACTTTCATTAGTTCTTGTGTCTGTCCATTTGACACGTAGTAATCTCCGATAAACCACATCTCTGCTGCCTCAATTCTTCTGCAATCAGTTTTTCTCACAGTCTAGGCTTCGCAGCCATAAATCATGACTGGCCAGATCAAATTCTTTTGAAGTCTTACTTTCAGGCCATTTGGTATGCTTTCCAGACGTTGCTGAGTTGAACAATTTTTTGCTTTGCCATTCCAATTCTTTTTTAGCTGTCTTTGGATCAGGTTCCATCAGCTGTTTATACAGAGCCTAGATATTTGAAATCCTTAACATTTTCTAAAGGAACTTTGTTTATTGTAATGTCATGATTCGTAACCAAGTAAGTGTCATAAGAATACTTCAAGGAGTGCACCCTATATGGAAAGGTGGCCTACTGGTTAAAAGCACTTGCCTAGGACATGAGCAATCACAGGCTGAGTTTGGACTGTCACCATCCCCGTTCATATCTACTACATCTTGAATGGCGGTCTGAGTGTTAGTTTTTTGGCAGAGACAGTACAGTACAGTACTCTATGCAACACACACTGAGTGCATGAAAGAGAAAATCCAAAGTGGTACAGGAATTCAACCATTTAAACCTTATCATAAAATATCAGAATTATGAATAAACTCAAGCTAAAAAAAGACATACACGCACATGCAGAAAAGTAAAACAAGACATACAAAACAGCAGAAATGTTGAAATGGCATTACAGCAAAACGCTTTTTTCCCCAAAGATGTTAATGCGAATTTCGGTAATAAAATCCGTTTTGACAAAACGCTAACAAATAAATACATCAGTAAGTAAATAATAAATGAATACATAAATATATCAACAATAAATACAAACACATAATTTGGAGTTTGTTGAAGAGAGATCGCTTGGATCATTTGTATTCTTGTCAATTTGTGTGTATATGCGTGCATGTATATGTATTATATATATATATATATATTTATATATATATATATATATATATATATATATATATACATACATATAATATATATGTGTGTGTTGTGTGTGTACATAATGTATATATACATACATATATACATATATATATATATATACATATGTATATATATATGTATGTATATGTATGTATGCATGTATGTGTGTGTACATGCGTGCATAGGTGTGTGTGTGTATGTATGTGTGTGTGTGTGTGTGTGTGTGTGTGTGTGTGTGTGTGTGTGTGTGTGTGTGTGTGTGTGTAGGAGTGCTATAATAATGCTTTTGTCTCGTGTGAAAAGTATGTTTTCATTGAGTCTAAATAACTGCAGAATAACGATAAAGCAAATTATCTATCATCATCATCATCATCATCATCATCATCATCATCATCATCATCATCATCATCATCATTATCATCATCATCATCAACATCATCATTAGTAGAAGTAGTAATAGTAGTAGTAGTACTAGTGGTAGTAGTAGTAATAACATAATAGTAGTAATTGTAGTAGTCATCATCATCATCAGGTGCCCTGCCACATGGAGTTGGCGATCATGGACTTCCATCTGTCTCTATCTCTTGTTGCCCCAAGAATCTCCTCCACCCTCCTCGTCCTCAGCCATTCTGCAAGTCCGTCCAGCATTTTCTCCCTATGTCTACCTGGTGCTCTCTTTACCTCCAGCTTTCCCGTTGTGACCAGGTGCTCCAATCCCCCTTGTAGTAGTAGTAATAATAATAGTAGTAATAGTAGTATAGTAGTAGTGATGGTAGTGGTAGTAGTAGTAATAGTATCATTATTATTATTGCCACTATTGTCATATCACCATTATTATTATTATTATTATTATTATCTTCAAAATATCATCATCGTCGTCATCATCATCATCATCATTGTTAGTATTATCATTGTCAGTTTTGGTATTATTCTTTCAATTATTATCACAAAGGTATGTGCGATTAGTGAATGATGGATGTCTTTCAAGAGATGTATCGTAATGGAAGTGCAAGTGATTGCATCCCCCTGACTGAATCCAAGACAGTGTGTACCTTATCATTTGTATCCGATCCCACCCACCCCACCCACCCACCCCGATGGGGATGCTGGAGGCTCTTTCAGTGTAAATAATACCCCCACCTTCTGGAAATTCTGTGCTAGAAATTTCTTAATTTCTTTTCTGTCACTCTCTTTGTTTCTGCATTGTTCCTTTGCTTTCTGTCATTTCTTCCTATCATTTTCTGCCTTAATGGTCCATTCACCTGTATGTGTTCGATAAAGTCTTACGTACTTTTTCTAAGGATTGATAATTGGGTACATGTATTAAGTTCATTTTTGGCTCTTGGGAGGTGACATATGCGGAAGCAATTTTAGGTAATTTATGCCTGTTTTAGGTTATGTTTTGGTGTCCTTAGGTATGCTTATATCTGTATTCAGGTGTGTTTCTTCAAATTTCCTGTGCGATAAATTGGACAGAGTGGTCAACGCGTGACTGCATTGGTATGTGCACTTAAGTTTCTTTTATTTTGTTTTTCCTCTGTTGAATTTTTTTATATAAATTTTTGAAGCGGTTATGGCCCTGATATAGGTCTATGCAGTCGGCTTGGCTTTAAACACACAACAATAATATTTTGTATCCAACTGGTTGTTCTCTACTGGATTTACGTGTTGGGTTTGCTGTTAAAATACCCTTGTGAAAGCACCTCAATGAATGTAACCGAGGCAACGTATCAAACTCATCAACCAAACTCGATGTACCCTTTGAGTGTATCCTTATGGCTCTGCCGTATTCAATTTTGGGATTACTAGATGACAAGGACTCATCCCAGTAGGATAATTCCATATGCGTTTGACCAATCTGCCGAATGTCATATGATAAACTCCTATTACATTGTAAAATATCATTTACAAATAGACAATGAAACTGAGGCATAGTAAAGAGCAGCTAATCAATCATAACATTATGAAGTCAACATTGATATGGTCGACTATCATGGTCGATAAATTCCAACCTAGCACTTTATTTGTGTACCCTCATGTATGTTTGTGGTGGGGGTTAGAGCTCGTTGAACCCACGAGCTCGCCAGGTCCTGACGTCATATCTAGATAGTTCCATAACCCTGGGGTTGTTGGGGGAGTGAGGTGGCAGAGACCTTAACTTTTCCTGGGGCCATAATCATGAGGGCGGCGTCCATCCCATCTCCCTCAATTCAAATTCATATTCACTTTTTTTTTACCAAGACTTCAGAAAGGTAAGAAGGCTAAATGTTCCTCAAGGAATGGGACCTGGGAAATCAACCTATCTCTCCAATGTTTTTTTACCAAGGCAGCTGGGCAATGCGCTGCTCCTCATAATTTTTAACTGCCTTGGGATCTTTAGCGTACGCAGCTAGCATGCACAGAGGTCCAACTCGTTTATCGTCCCCTTCCAAAGGACCAGACGTTCAGTTCGATTTTCCACTCAAACTGAGGAGAAAAATCAAGGCCTCTACACGGAGCAAATCCTGGAAGCTTGAGTTTAGTTTTTGGCAGGCGAACGTCAGAACCATTCTGCCACTCTTCCCCCAACTCTTGCGAAGACGAAATGAGGATGTAGTGTTATGCAGGCTGTGTACAGACGGGTCGCTTCTTCCTTTTTGTTTTCTTTTTATTACAAGGAGCAGAAGTTCCGATCCTTTGTGCGTGCCTTGCATCTATGATCTCAGTATCAAACACATATGACTTGATTCCTGGCAGGGGCATGATACTAGACAGAAATATTTTAGTTTCAGTTTCAATTTCTCATGACGATGTCTCCTCGCTCGGAACGAATTCCATGTCACAGGTGCCATGTGTGGGTGATCATGGCACAAGCATTAAGCCTGCACATAAACGCATGAGCTTGCCAGGTCCTGAGGCCCTACTCAGCCTATGTTATACCTAGTATATACACGGGAAAGCTGGAGGGAATTGTGTTATACTGGTATTGTGTTAGCCTATCACTGAAATAATCTTGATTACATATAAATAACATATGTATCTGTGTATCTTTTCTTCAGAAAAAGGAACATATATAAAAAGTAAATAAATAAATAATTAAAGGTCTGAATCACAGCACAACTAATTATTCTGTATAAACCCGTCTCACACACCAGAAAGCCCCCTCCCCCTGTTGATGCACAAAGCCTCAGCTGTCCATCAACTAGGTGAAGATTATATTATCTTACTCAAAGATCCGCCAGTCTGTCGTTTATTTCCAATTAAAGAGGAAATAGATAGGTATGTAAGTAAGTGAGTAAGTAAGTGAGTACGTAAGTAAGTAAATAAGTAAATAGATAAGTAAGGAAGCAAGTATTAAGTAAACAGTAAGTATATACATAAATAGGTGAATAAAATTATGTAAGAGATGACAATAACAAATAACAATAAATACATGTAAATATATATATATATATGTGTGTGTGTGTGTGTCCACATGCCCGCACACAAACATACACACTTACAGTCACACACACACACACACACACACACACACACACACACACACACACACACACACACACACACATATCCACATCATTATCATCATCAAGTGCCTTGCCACACGGCGTTGGCAATCATAGCCTTCCATCTGTATCTATCTTTTGTTGCCGCAAGCACACTTCCACCCTCTTTGTCTTCATCCACTCTGCATGTCCGTCCAATATTTTTTCATTGGATGTACCTGGTGTTCTCATTCCCTCCAGCTTTCCCGTTGTGACCAGGTGCTCCAGTTCCCCTTTCCTCATAAAATGACCTATAAATGTTGCCTGTCTTTTCCTAATCTTCCTTATGAATGATCTTGTGTTTCCCTCCATCAAGACTGTCTCTTTTTTTGTTTTGTTGTTGTTGTTGTTGTTGTTTTTTGTTTTTGTTTGTTTGTTTCGTTTTTGTTTTTGTTTTTTTGTTTTGTTTTTGTTGTTGTTGTTGTTTTTGCTGTCCATGGAACTCCACATTCTTCTTAGAAACAACATCTCAACTGCCTCAATTTTGTTCTGGCTTTGCTTGTTGACTGTCCACGCCTCACAACCATAGAACATTATCGGTTCTGCATAATATTCAAGAACTCTCTTCCTGATGTTGATAGATAGGCATTTGTTGGTAAGAATGCTGTTTTGGCTTCGCCGATTCTGCTGGCTATTTCTGATGGGCATCTGCCGTCTGGTGAAATGATCATTCCCAGATATCTAAATTTATCAACATGTTTCAACTTTGTGCGGTTTGCTATTATTTTGCATGAGTGGATTTCAACATATTTTACTGATCACCATGACTTCAGTCTCCTTGCTGTTTAGTTCCAACCCCTTACCTTTGCTTTCTATTTCTAGCATATTCACAAGGTTTTGTAGGTCCCTTTCATCTTCTGCAATTAGCTTGGTATCATCTGCGTATCGAATGTTGTTTATCATTTTCCTCCAACCATTAATCCAGGGTATTCTCCTAGGTTTCTCATGATGTTTTCGCTGTAAAACGGAAATGGATCTGGTGACAAAAGACAATCTTGTCTGACTCCTCTTTTGATATTTTGGAAAGAGCTTATATCGTTTTCTATTTTCATTGGAGCTGTTTGTTCCCAATACATATTTCTGATTATTCGTAGATCTTTTCCATCAGTAGTGAGCCTCTCCTGTTGATTGATCAATTCTTCATGCCTTACCCGATCGAAATCCTTGGTATAATTAACAAAGCATAAATATAAATCCTTAGTCATCTCGATTGACCTCTCTATGATAGTTCTTAGGATGTGTATGGCATTAATAGTTCCTTTGCCTTCCACAAATCCGCACTGTTCTTCTGCAATTTCTCCTTTGATTCTATTCCTTGTCCTCATCATGATTATTATGAATAGGATTTTTGTTACATGACTCATCCAGGTGATTGTACAATAAAATTCGTATTCTATAGCCCCTGTCTTCTTTGGAAGTGCAATGAACATTGATTTTGACATATCTTTGGGGATTTTTCCAGTGTCATAAATCCTATTTAGGAGGACTGTTATTTATTCAATACCAAATTCCTCCAGGTCTTCAATCATCTCTGTAGTAATACTGTCTGGTCCTGGGGCTTTTCCTAGTTTCATCTTTTTCATCTTTCATTATCGGTAGTCCTTCAACGTTCTTCTTTTCTGTCATCTTCAAAAAGGCCTTTAATGTACTCTCCTCATCTGTCTAATATTTTGTCTTTTTACTATGATAAGCGTACCATCTTTTGATTTTAAGCAACTAGTTGCATTTTTCCTGTGGACAATTTCTTCAATGCTTCTGTACATACCCTGAGGATCCGTTTTGTGTCAGTCTTTTATTTCTTTGCATTTTGTTTTCAGCCAAGCTTCCTTAGCTTCATTGCACCTATTCCTGATTTCTTTGTTTATTTACCTGTGTATCTCATTCATTCTCTTTACCTTTATCCGTTCCTTCATCAAGCCTAGAATTTCTTCTGTCATCCATTTCTGATTTGCTTTTCTATCTTCTCTAGGGATTTCTTCACAAGCTTCATTTATCGAATTTCTCAACAATTTGTCCATTGTTCCCTGCTGTCACCAACGTCTTCGAGAGCACTGAATTTGTTTTGAACATGTACGTTATTTTTTTTACGAATCGCTTCATCTGTATTTAAGAGTCCAAGATTTACATATAGTTTGGTGTTGCTTTTGGTTTGTTTCCTTTTCCTTAATTTCGGCTTAATCTTCCCACTACAATCTTCCCATCTCCACATGGCCGACAGAAATAGTTTAAAGCAGACTCAATGAAATCCATATTTCGTGATGTTCCTCAGGAAAAATGTTTGTACTTTCTCCAGAGAAATCAGTTCCTGTCCATTGATATGATTTATATATATAGAACGATTATTTGTGTTGGAATTTGTACTGGATTTGGACATTGAACTGATTTTAAAATATTGTTATCAATCTTGGACCTTTGTTAGTGGCATGGTGGCAGTCCTGATATGACCGTTTGCAGTTGGCAGGCTTGGCAAAAACACGAACTGTTCTCATATCTTTTTTTATCCCCCATAAGTTTTCGTCTGTGAGTTAATTCATTCTTGATATATTTAAGTTTTGAAGACATATGTTTTCTCAGTTGCATCTTTCTAGTTTATGTGATTGCATTCCATAACGATATGTAAACATATTTATATTTACGTGTGTATGTGGATATATATGTGTGTGCACGCGTGTCTCTCTCTCTTTCACCGTGTGTGTGTGTGTGTGTGTGTGTGTGTGTGTGTGTGTGTGTGTGTGTGTGCGTGCGTACGTGTGTGTGTGTGTGTGTGTGTGTGTGTGTGTGTGTGTGTGTGAGTGTGCATGTGTACGCATGTGTATGTGCGAGTGTGTGTGTGTATGCGTTCGTGTGTGTGTGTGAGTGTGTGTGTGTGTGTGTGTGTGTGTGTGTGTGTGTGTGTGTGTGTGTGTGTGTGTGTGTGTGTGTGTGTGTGCGTGTGTGTGTAGTCGTAGGTGTAACGATAGAAATGTTCTTATTGAATTAATGTTATTTACCTCAAAACTCAAAGTACTATATGCACATGAATGTGTCTTTCTATGCATAGTAAGAATCTGCAGTTTTGAAAAAAAGAAACACACAATAACAACTATATTGCATAATTTTGATGTTGTAGCAGTTGCTTTTCTTTTTTTTTTCCTTTCGTTTCGTAATCGTCATTGTCATTGTTGCTGGTTGTTATTTCTGCTCTTGCTTTTGGTGTTGTTTCTGTTGATGTCTATCTGTTCTTTGCCACTGAATGTGAACACCGATTAAACGATTGACTAACAGTGACTAAACATTCATTACTGGTTTATATTTAAAGACATCTGCTGAAAGGAAACAATTCAGTCATGAGCTTTAGGAATTCTTTTCTGAACCTACGGCCTGTCAGGCAGTAGAGATAAAAGTTCATGGAAAAGTTCAAATAACTGATACATAGCGTAAGAGTCTTTATAAAGTGAACTAATGCTTTTGGGAGACCAACAATTGATATTATCAGAAAAAAAGTGTGGATAGGTAAAGTGAAGATGATAAAGGAGACAGACACAACCAGAGCTGTGAGTGTGATGGAGTTTACTTTTCTCTCTCTCTCATTCTTCTGACTTTTGGTTGTGGCAAACTGATCACCAATTTCCTTCCCTGATGTTCTTAATTTCATCACAAGCACAATGTTGCTGATCATCATAGCAATGAAAGGCAGTAAACAAAATGAAACAAGTGAGATTTTGGGCCACACATTGAACTCAAATGTTACAAAGTAATTCTCCTTCAATATACAAACTCCACCAGAAAGTTCAGTTCCATACAGATAATGAGAGTGAGCCAGGCTAAGAAAGATGACGACACTCACAATAATGGTCCACGATGTCTTGGCTGTGCATATCACGTTCACACGATGTGGCCACATCACAGACACGGCCCTGTGTGTTACCATCAGCACCACAAGCCAGATAGAGCAGGCAACTGTGCTGTGAAAGATGAAATAGCCCACCTTACAAAAAACTTCATGAAGGAAATATGGGCTGTACCCAGTCAGTTGAAAAACCGTCTCGTTAACTGGTCCGGTTATGATGAAACAGAGATCAGACACAGCTAGGCACAAGAAATAGTGATCCAAGGAGGAACGGTTGTCTTGAAACCGATAAACAGTCACGACAATCATCACGTTGCCAAACACACCCACACAAGCTATGAGGGGCACGCAGATGGTCCACAACCATACTGAAGATTGAAATAATACTGAATAAAAGTAAGAGCTGTTTACTGATGAAGTAGCCTCAGCTGTCATGATAACAGTCGTGATAAAGTTTGTTACTTTTCTCTGATCCATGGTTGTCACATATAAAACAGTATGATCTTGATGAATTTGGCATTCAGGGGAAACGTTGAAAGTGCTGTGATGACTGTGTCTGAAATCAAGAGTTGTGTATTTGAATATTCGGTGATCATATTACATAATGTAATGATCATCAATGCATATTGTAAAGTGTATTGACTTTAAGGAGGTCTACACAGACTCAGAAATGGTCAAGTGCCAGAGCTTATTAAGTGCTGTTTGGTCAATAGCAATGTCTACACTGATTTTGTTTTTATCTCATAGTCATATATACACAGGTTTAATGGTCATTTAGTGGGTTTGCCAATCTCGTGATGAGAAAATCCACAAAAAAAAAATTTCACGTCAAATTTCACTGGTTTCCAATCAACCTATTTCTCCAATGTTTTTTACCAATGAGGCTGGGCCATGCCCTGCTCTTCACGATTTTCAACTACTGTTCGATTTTCTGGTCAACTAAGGGAAAAAAAGAGCTATCAGGAAAAACAATGAATAAAACAAATCAATTCTATAAGGAAAAAAAGAAACAGAATGCTAAGTAGCACTATATCTTAATGAAATACTTCTGGGAAGAACGAGTAATATTTCATGAATGACTTTGTCTGTCTGTGTGTGTCTGTCTGTCTGACTGTTTGTCTCTCTCTGTCTATCTCTTGGTCTCTCTCTCTCCATCTTTTTTCTCTCCATCTTTCTCTCTCTGTCTCTCTGTCTCTCTGCCTCTCTCTTTTTCTCTCTGTCTCTCTGTCTGCCTTTGTCTCTGTCTTTCTCTCTATGTCTCTGTCTCTGCCTCTCTCTCTGTCTCTGTCTAACTCTGTCTCTCTTTCTTTGCCCCTCTCTCACTCTTTCTATATGTCTGTCTGTCTACCCCTCTCTCACTCTTTATGTCTGTCTGTCTCTCTACCTCTCTCTCACTCTTTCTGTCTTTCTGTCTCTGTCTTTCTGTCTGTTTCTCTCTCTTTGCGTATATATATATATATATGTATATCAAACTCATACACACCAACACTCACATATATACACATGTACACAACAAAAATTAACTACTAAAGTACATTTTGATCCATAAACGATAATGGTTAAGATCAAGAGTTTTAATCAGTCTTACTCATTTTCATCGTCCACTTCAACAAATCAATCTAATCAACAGGCAATCCTTAGCTGGCTAACATGACAGATGTCCATCATGGCCTTATGATTTGCCGTCCAGAATAAGCCATAAGCCTTAACCTTGTTTAAATTTAAATAAAGTTCGACAATTGCATATAAAACCAGAAACAAAATCACACACAACTTAACATTATAACAATGTATAGTCAGTGTACAATTAGACCCTCAGCTTGCTGAGGCTAGTATCAATTATTACAGCCCCACTGTGTGACTGAGCAATATCAGGTATTTAGCTTGTGCCATGCCACGTGGCGTTGGTAATCATGGCCCTCCGTACGAATCTATCCCTTGTTGCTGCATGTGTATCTCCCACCCTCTCTGTCCTCAGCCACACTGCACGCACATCCAATAGTTTCTCTCTGGGTCTACCTGGTGTTCTCTTTCCCTCCAACTTTCCAGGTGCTCTAATTTCTCTTTCCTCACGAAATGGCCTGTAAATGTTGCTGGTCTTTCCCTTATCTTCTTTCTTAATGATCTTTGTGTGTCTGCTTTTTTCAAGACTGTCTCGTTTGATTTCCATGGAACTGTCAGCAGTCTTCTTGGAAACCACATTTCAGTTGCCTCAACTTTGTTCTGGCTTTGCGTGTTGACTGTCCATGCCTCACAACTGTACCATAGTATCAGTTCTTTTATAACACTCAAAAACTGTCTTCCTGGTGTTAATTGATAGACATTTGTTGGTAAGAACGCTTTTCATCATCTTGTCTCTACATTCCACACTGCAATTTTGATATTCTTTAATTTTGATCGCAGTAACTTGCTGATGGTCTGGTGTCACGGTCCCTACCAGACAAAGGTGCTCCACAGGAGTCTCTATTTACGTCGTTATCCTCTTTTTTTGTATTTTGTTTGGCCATGACAATCTTGGGAGTATACGATGGTGGTTTCCCGTTGCCTTCCATGGGTTTTTGTATTGAATCTCCGCATCCCTTTGTCATACGCACAACTACCCACAAGGCAGTAGGGGCGAATTTCTGTCAGGGTAAATTCGGTTAGTTTTAGTTTCTCCCGAGATAACCAGAAGGCGGTGGTGTATTTTCTGTTAGGGTTCACTCCCTTAGCCCTGGCTTTACACAAGACACCCACAAAAAATGGTACTATTTACTCATAGCTATGGGTTTGGTTCATGGGCACCAGGGCATGTTCACACACCGGTAGGCCTGCGTGTCGCACGTCTGGAGGCCAGACCTCCTTCGAGTCCCTCGAGTTTTAGCCCGAGTTAAAGAGTTGCTCAGTTACCGCATGTCACCATGAGGAGGCACAACGTAGGGCTTGCTGATAGACAGGCTATGTACTGACAGAGAGAGGCGCATTCTGCTCTCCTTTTTGCATAGTTGATGCAGCATTGCTTGCCAACGGTATAGGCTGAAAGTGAGAGGTGACAAGCACACAGTCACTAGCCAACACACTAGACACCTTACATCAACCCTTTGAAACACCTAGCTTGAACTGATTTGTACAAATTAATTGATATAATAAACAGTTAGGCACTAGACCCCCAACCTGCTGTGAATAGTATAATATATTGATGATATTCTGCCAACAGTGCATGATTAGATTCTCTCCCCCCCCCCCCCCCCCCCCAATCCACCTTTGTTTTTTGACTTGTACAACTCCATATGAGAACAACAATAATAATGATGATGAAAATAATTATCATAATCATGAGAACAAGAAATAGAAGAAGAGGAAGAAGAAAAAGGCGAAGAAGAAGAAGGACGATATATATGAGCACATACTGTTAGATTCTCTTTGTTCTGGATAGCACCATTAGAAAAAGTAGCGTGTGGTTCCGATTGATAATGGTACGAGTGTTGTAGTTTTATAACGATGATTTTGTGGGTATACCTTTCTACGATTGTGGTAAAATGTAACAGGTTTAACAGGCCAGAAGACATTTACCACTTCAGTGTGTTAACATCTTGTGTTAGACTTTATTATGTATAGCACGTGTGATACCTGGAATGAAGTGAATCGTGCTCTACTCTATTCGTTTGTGTGCGAGCGAGATGTGCATCATGTTGATTGCTTGTTGTGAAGTCGCAGTTTTTTGTGTTTGACATGATGGCAGACAATTCTTGTAGATATGACTCCCTGTCACAGTGTTTGATCGTACAATATAAGTATTATAGACATTATCATATTGTGTGGAAAATGAACATAATCCTGGATCATCAGCGCGGCATTCCGAAATACTTCAGTGCCAGTGAAAAAGGTAAGAGAAAACAACACTCTACCCTCTTCCACTACTGACACAGATAACAGCTTGGAACTAGTTGACAGAACAAGACAGGAGAAAAAGAAAAGCAGACAAGCTAGGGAACCAATAATTCCATTAGAAATGGATCTGACACGTATTATTGAGGAGCTTGACAAAAGAATGGAGCTTTTATCAACAAAACGAGACTTTTCATAACTTAGAGTGCATATGGACAAAATAGTGTCAGTTGTGAATTGTCACAATGATAATATAGAAAGTGCTTAAAAAACAAGTAATTAAACTGCAAGGAAACAATAATGAATTACGGAGTCAACTGAGTCAATGTGGGAAAGAGAACAATGACTTGAAGAAAGCATTGAACGACCAGGAACAGCATGGAAGGTCGTGGAATTTACCGGTGTTTGGGTTGAAAGAGGCGGGAAGAATCGGGGAAGTGGAAACAGTTCATATCTGTGTAAAAAGTGAATTGTTGTGTTTGCCAATAAAGTCAGTGCTTCAGTGAAACAGTCTGACATTGAATTTGCATACCACTTTGGCAAACCAGCAGGAGACAGACTCATCAATATCATCAGGTACCTTGCCGCGTGGTGTTGGCGATCATGGACTTCCATCTGTCTCTATCTATTGTTGCCTCAAGCATCTCCTCCACCCTCCTCGTCTTCAGCCACTCTGCAAGTACATCCAACAAATTCTCCCTGGGTCTACCTGGTGCTCTCTTTCCCTCCAGTTTTCCCGTTGTGACCAGGTGCTCCAAATCTCCTTTCCTCATAAAATGGCCTCCAAATGTTGCCTGTCTTTTCCTTATCTTCCTTATGAATGATCTTCATGTACTTGTGTCTGCCTCCATCAAGACTGTCTCGTTTGTTTTCTTTGCTGTCCATGGAACTCTCAACATTCTTCTCAGAAACCACATCTCAGCTGCCTCAATCTTGTCTGGTTTTGCTTGTTGTCTGTCCACGCCTCACAACCATGCAACAGTATTGGTTCTATGTAACATTCAAAAACTCTCTTCCTGATGTTAATTGATAGGCATTTGTTGGTAAGAATGCTTTTAATCTTCTTGAATGTTGTTTTGGTTTGGCTGATTCTGCCGGCTATTTCTGATGTGCATCTGCCATCTGATGAAATGATCGTTCCCAGGTATTTAAACTTATCAACCTGTCTCAAGGTTGTGCCATTTGCTGTTATTTTGCATGAGGGGATTTCATGTTTTTTTTTTACTGATCACCATGACTTCAGTCTTCCTGCTGTTTAATTCCAATCCATTACCTTTGCTTTCTATTTCTAGTATATTCACAAGGTTTTGTAGGTCCCTTTCATTTTCTGCAATTAGCACGGTGTCATCTGTGTATCGAATGTTGTTTATCATTTTTCCTCCAATCTTTAATCCAGGGTCTTCT
>JAPXFY010000032.1:10094136-10101636 GCA_030674185.1 Monoplex corrugatus | reverse complement strand
ATACGCACATGACACCGTGCTAACTGCAGAAAGTGAAAGGGACCTACAAAACCTTGTGAATATACTAGAAATAGAAAGCAAGGGTAAGGGGCTGGAACTAAACAGCAAGAAGACTGAAGTCATGGTGATCAGTAAAAAACATGAAATCCCCTCATGCAAAATAACAGCAAATGGCACAACCTTGACAAGGGTTGATAAATTCAAATACCTGGGAACGATCATTTCATCAGACGGCAGATGCACATCAGAAATAACCGGCAGAATCGGCCAAGCCAAAACAGCATTCGGGAAGATGACAGGCATTGTTACCAACAAATGCCTATCAATTAACATCAGGAAGAGAGTTCTTGAATGTTATATAGAACCAATACTGTTGTACGGATGTGAGGCGTGGGCAGTCAACAAAGCCAGAACAAGATTGAGGCAGCCGAGATGTGGTTTCTAAGAAGAATGTTGAGAGTTCCATGGACAGCAAAGAAAACAAATGAGACAGTCTTGATGGAGGCAGACACAAGTAGATCACTCATAAGGAAGATTGGGAAAAGACAGGCAACATTTATAGGCCGTTTTATGAGGAAGGGGGATTTGGAGCACCTGGTCACAACGGGAAAGCTGGAGGGAAAGAGAGCACCGGGTAGACCCAGGGAGAAAATGCTGGACGGACTTGCAGAGTGGCTGGGGACGAGGGGGGGTGGGAGAGATGCTAGGGGCAACGAGAGATAGAGACAGATGGAAGTCCATGATCGTCAACGCCATGCGGCAGGGCACCTGATGATGATGATGTGTATAAACCCATCCTTTTCCCACCCACCACCAACCCCCATGTATCTGTGTGTTAGTTCTTGTACATATATTTTTGTTTTCACGTAAAGATATGTGATGTAAAATTATATTTTCCTATTTCTGTGTAATTTTTTACTATTATTATTGTTATTATTATTATTATTATTATTATTATTATTATTATTATTATTATTATTATTATTATTATTATTATTATTATATATATATTATCATCATCATCATCATCATCATATATCATCATTATTATTATTATTAATTATTATTATTATTATTATTATTATTATTATTATTATTATTATATTATTATTATTATTATTCATCATCATCATTATTATTATTATTATTATTATTATTATTATTATTATTACTATTATATTGTTATTGTTGTTGTTGTTTATTGTTATGTTTGGTTTCTTTTGATTCAGTTTATGTGTTTCATATAGGTCTATATGAATCTGTGTGTGGATGTGTAAGCAACTGTCGCGTGTGTGGGGGTATGAATGCGTTCGATTTTTAATTTAACGTCTTTTTCACTATGAATGATGTTAGACAGGATAACAACAACAACAACAACAACAAAAGCAAAACAAAACAAACAAAAACTAACAAGCAAATGTACCAAAATGGAGCAGGGAAGTGCAGTGGTGGAAAGATACACTGAGAAACCGTAAGCGTGTAAAATGAAGAGGAAAGACACAGAAAGACATAGAAAAGACATAGAAAAGACATATAAAAAGCATAGAAAAAACATATAAAAGACATAGAAAAGACATAGAAAAGACGTAGAAAAGACAGAAAAGACATAGAAAAGAATAGAAAAGACGTAGAAAAGACTAGAAAAGACAAGAAAAGACATAGAAAAGACGTAGAAAAGACAGAAAAGACATAGAAAGACAAGAAAAGACAGAAAAGACATAGAAAAAGACATAGAAAAGACAAAAGAGAAAGAAAAGACATGAAAAGACATAGAAAAGACATAGAAAAGACATAGAAAAGACATAGAAAAGACATAGAAAAGACATAGAAAAGACAAGAAAAGACATAGAAAAGACATAGAAAAGACATAGAAAAGACATAGAAAAGACATAGAAAAGACATAGAAAGACAAGAAAGACATGAAAGATAGAAAAGACATAGAAAAGAATAGAAAAGACACAGAAAGACATAGAAAGACAAAGAAAAGACGTAGAAAAGATATAGAAAAGACACAGAAAGACATAGAAAGACAAAGAAAAGACGTAGAAAAGATATAGAAAAGACACAGAAAGACATAGAAAGACAAAGAAAAGACGTAGAAAAGAATAGAAAGACACAGAAAGACATAGAAAAGACTAGAAAAGACATAGAAAAGACACAGAAAGACAAAGAAAGACGTAGAAAAGATATAGAAAAGACACAGAAAGACAAAGAAAAGACGTAGAAAAGATATAGAAAAGACACAGAAAAGACAAAGAAAAGACGATAGAAAAGAATAGAAAAGACAAGAAAAAAAGAAAAGACATAGAAAAGATATAGAAAAGACATAGAAAAGACAAAGAAAAGACTAGAAAAGATATAGAAAGACACAGAAAGACAAGAAAAGACGTAGAAAAGACATAGAAAAGACATAGAAAAGACAAGAAAGACATAGAAAATACATAGAAAAGACATAGAAAAGACATAGAAAAGACACAGAAAGACATAGAAAGACAAGAAAGACATAGAAAAGACATAGAAAAGACATAGAAAGACACAGAAAGACATAGAAAGACAAGAAAAGACATAGAAAGACATAGAAAAGACAGAAAGACAAGAAAAGACATAGAAAGACATAGAAAAGACAAGAAAGACAAAGAAAAAGACAAAGAAAGAAAGACATAGAAAAGACAAGAAAAGACATAGAAAAGACATAAGAAAAAGACAAGAAAGACTAGAAAGACATAGAAAAGATAGAAAGACATAGAAAAGACATAAAGAAGACGTAGAAAGACATAGAAAAGACATAGAAAGACAAAGAAAAGACAAAGAAAAGACGAAAAAGACATAGAAAAGACATAGAAATACATAGAAGACATAGAAAAGCTAGAAAGACATAGAGAAGACGTAGAAAGACATAGAAAAGACATAGAAAGACAAATAAAAGACAAAGAAAAGACATAGAAAAGACATAGAAAAGACATAGAAAATACATAGAGAAGACTAGAAAGACATAGAAAAGACATAGAAAAGACATAGAAAAGACATAGAAAGACGTAGAAAGACATAGAAAAGACATAGAAAAGACACAGAAAGACATAGAAAGACAAAGAAAAGACATAGAAAAGACATAGAAAAGACACAGAAAGACATTAGAAAGACAAAGAAAAGACATAGAAAAGACATAGAAAAGACACAGAAAGACATAGAAAGACAAAGAAAAGACATAGAAAAGACAAGAAAGACAGAAAGACATAGAAAGACAAAAGAAAAGACTAGAAAGACAAGAACATAGAAAAGAAAAGACATAGAAAGAAGAACATAGAAAGACAAAGAAAAGACGTAGAAAAACATAGAAAAGACACAGAAAGACATAGAAAGACAAAGAAAAGACGTAGAAAACACATAGAAAAGACATAGAAAATACACAGAAAGACATAGAAAGACAAAAAAGGACACAGGCAAGGCGTAGACAAGATCTATAGACAAGATATAGAAAGGCATAGAAAAGACACAGAGAGACAGAGAGAGACGACGACAACGACGACGACGACGACGATGATGATGATGACGATGATAATGATGATGGATGATGATGATGATGACGACGACGATGATGATGATGATGATGATGATGATGTACAATGATGATATATGATGATAATGATATAAAATGATGATGATGATGACGACGACGATGATGATGATGATGATGATGATGATGACTACTACTACTACTGGTACTGCTGCTGCTTTTTATGCTACTACTACCACTACTAACAACAATAATAACAATAATTATAATAGATTGAACTAGAGTGCTCTATCTCTGAAGTAGATTAATGCAATATGACATAAATCCCTCACTCATTCGCCCATGAGAGGCCTGTGTGTGCGAGAGAGAGAGAGAGAAGAAGAGAGACAGAAGACAGACAGACAGACAGAGAGAGACAGAGAGAGACAGAAAGAGACAGACACAGACACAGAGAGAGACACAGAGAGAAAAAGAACGTAATATTTTCGAAGGAAATGGACTGCTACTACTACATACTACTACTACTACTACTACTACTATACTACTAACTACTACTACTACTACTACTACACTACTACTACTACTACATACTACTACAACTACTACTCTACGACAACTACTACTACAACTACTACTAATACTACTACTACTATACTACTACTACTACTACTACTACTACTACTACTTCTGCTGCTGCTGCTGCTACTACTACTACTACTACTACTACTTACTACTACATACACTATACTACTACTACTACTACTACTACTACTACTACTACTACTACTACTACTACTACACAACTACTACTACTACTACTACGAAAACTACTACTACTACTACTACTACTACTACTACAATTACTACTACTACTACTACTACTACTACTACTTACTACTACTGCTACAACTACTACTACTGCAACTACTACTACTACGTACAACTACTACTACTACTACAACTAAACTACTACTACTACTACTACTACTACTACTACTACTACTACGAGTAACAACAAAAAGAAGAACAACTAGAATGATAATGATCATTACAACAATAAAAAGAACAAAACAACAACAATAAAACAACAACAAAAGTAATAATGATGATGGTTGTAACAATGATAAGGATAACAATAAGCTTCACGTTTTCTTAATAATAATAATAATGGTAATAGTAATAGTAATAATAATAATAATAATAATATATAATGATAATAATACAATAATAATAATAATGATAATAATAATAATGATAATAATTATTATAATTGTTATTATTATTGCAATAATAATAAGCACAATAATAATCATAATCATAATACTACGACCAGACCTCCTCATCTCCTAAGTAGATTAATGCAGTTTGACATAAATCTATCGCCTATTCACCAGTGAAAGGTGTCTGTGAACGAGAAGAAGAGAGAGAGAGAGAGAGAGAGAGAGAAAGAGGAAAGAGAAAGAGAGAGAGAGAGAGAGAGAAAAAGAGAGAGAGAGAGAAAGAGAAAGAGAGAAGAGAGAAGAGAGAGAGAGAGAGAGAGAGAGAGAGAGAGAGAGAGAGAGAAGAGAGAGAGAGAGAGAGAGAGAGAGAGAGAGAGAGAGAGAGAGAAGAGAGAGAGAGGAGATAATTGCGTTTAAGCTGTCTTATTCGTCAGATTAGCGCAACCAAATTTCAATCCCTTGAAAGCTTGGCGAAGGCAGACATTCTTGTGTTGCCGTTTCAGACATCCAACCAGTTGATAATTATTGTTCTACCCAACCAACTTTTGGAAAAGTAAGATTTTTTGTCATTTTTTTTTCTTCCACGTTGTTAAGGTAAGTGATAGCCATTTTATTTTTCACGTTTCATTGCTTGTTCTTCTTCAGCTAGACGCACAAGTCTACCCTCCCCCCTCCCCGTTCTCCAGATCTCTCGTGATTACGGTTCCAGATCTTATTTCTCTTTCGTACTGTATTTTCTCCCTGCCTTCTTCTGATTTTTTTCTGTGTGAAAGAAATTTCTCTTTTCTGTCACTCTTGCTTTTGTTTTTTTGTTCTTTTCTCTCTGTATGCTCTTTCTTCTCATCTCTTCCTCAATTATTTTCTGTCAAAAATTTCCCTTTTCTGTCACTCTCTTTGTTTCTGTCTTTCTCCTTTGTTTTTGTCATCTCTTCCTATTAATTTCTGCCTTAAGAAATTTCCTCTTTTCTGTCACTCTCTTTTTCTTCTTGCTCCTTTGATTTCTGTCATCTTTTCCTCCAGTTAATTTCTGCTTTAAGACATTTCCTCTTCTCCGTCACTCTCTTTCTTTCTGCCTTGTTTCTTTGCATTTTGTCATCTGTTTCTATCATTTTCTGCCTTTCTGGTCCATTCTCCTGGATGTGCACTATACTGTAAATCCTTATATACTTTCTCTAAGGATAGATAACAGTACATGTGCTGGCTTCAATTTTGGCTCTAAGAGAATATGATACATAGACACACTTATAGGTACGTTAGGCCAGTTTTTACACGTTTAAGCGTCCTTAGTTATGTTTGCATTTGTGACCTCCCAGCACGAAATCAGTCTTAACTCGCAGTCAGTCGAACAGCACTAGGAGCTGAAAAGGTGTTGAGGGTTATCTGGGATGTTTTGACTTTTTCTCAAAATTTCTGTAGACTTAATTTTATTCCCCACAGAATTTTTTTTTCTTGAAAAAATATTATTCAATTAATTTAAAATGGTATTTTAATGCACTGACGCGCAGAAAGAATGCAATTTTCTACCTAAAAGTACCTATTTTTGTCTTTATTATAAACCGTAACCTGTGCAGTACCCGCACATGTAATATCTGACGGAAAGCTCTTTGGTGTACCTTTCAGATTATGACAGCGAAAATTAGAAACAAACTGGGTCAAAGCCACCAAATAAAGAAATTTAAGGAAAATGTGTAGGAGAGCACACAAAAACTTTAGAGGCCGTTTTCTCAAAACGGCCGTCATACAACCTAATGACTTTAAACATACATAACTTCTACACTTTTTTGAGTACAAGCTTTATTCAAGTACCAAAATAATCAGCAGAATGTACACTTTCCAGTGATATGTATATATCAAAATGCCCAAAATGCTAGTTAAGACTGATTTCGTGGTGAGAGGTCACATTTGCATTCAGGCTTACTTTTTAACTGTCGTGATGAATTATGCGGAATGGTCAATGCCAGGGGTATATGCTTAGATTATGTGCGAGAATGGATTGATATGTGTACTTGATTTTTGTTTACCAGTGTGTTTTTTTAATGAGGTGTGCAAGTTATGAAATCGTTGTAGCCCTGATATGACTGTATGCCGTTGGCTGGGCTTTTCAGACGAGAAAAATAAGAATAAACACAAATGAAATCTTGTCCTTTATCTCAACATATCTATCAACATACATAAGAAATAAAGAAAAACGTTTTCCTTGCACATAATTTTCAAACAAAACAAACAAAAAACAAAACAACACACAAAAACACGAAACACTTTGAAAATGCACACAAACTCACATTCATGGTTCACAACATAGAAATGTAAGCACACACACACACTCTCACACACACACACAACACACACACAACACACACACACACACACACACACACACATACACACACACACACATATATATATAATATATATATATATATATATATATATATATATATACAACCACACACACGACTCCCCCCCCCCCCACACACACACACACACTTACGCACGCATGCACGCGCACATACACATTTATAACGGGAACGAGGGTATTTGCAGATATCTTAAGTGCTGAAATTTGTAATCTGTTAACAGCAATGATGAGCGCATGCTTTTCAATAGTGTTACATGTATTAATGTAATCACGGTCTTTTAACAATATGATGAATATGTGTGTTGTTTGTATAGCACGGCATATGTTAATGGTACCATACAACATTCCCCATGGGGATGCCGGGGACTCTTTCATATAAATAATATCCCCCTTTCTGCAAATTCTGT
>JAPXFY010000032.1:10081636-10084136 GCA_030674185.1 Monoplex corrugatus | reverse complement strand
ACAATACTCACTACATAAATGCATCACTCACACTTCAAGAATTAAAAGATGCCATTCAGTCCCTTCCAAGTAAAAAAAACGTCAGTTGGACTAGATGCAATTTCCAATGAGATGCTGAAAAATTTACCAGAAAATTTTATAATCTTGCTACATGACATATTTCAAAAATGCTGGAATAGTGGGATAATGCCTAACAACTGGAAAGAAACAATAGTGGTTCCTGTACTAAAACCAGGTAAATGTAATACCGATTTGAAAAACTACAGGCCAATTGCATTAACATCACATGTATGTAAACTAATGGAGAAAATAATCTTAAAGAGACTGATGCACTATTGTGAAAAGAATAAAATAATACCAGTAAATCAGGCAGGATTTCGAAAAGGCAGGTCACCAGTAGAGATCCTAACAAAGCTAACTACTAATATAAAACAACAATTTGCAAGACGTCAATGTGTTTTAGCTACATTTTTTGATATAACGAAAGCATACGATCAAGTGTGGCACTCCCGATTGTTATTCAAATTTAAAAGTATTGGGCTGACAGGTCACATTTTTGGCTATGTTAAGTGTTTCTTAGAAAACAGAGTATTTCAAACGAGGATTGAAAATGTATATTCCACGAAACGAATTCTTCAAATGGGTATCCCTCAGGGATCCGTTATAGCTCCCCTTCTTTTCATGATATTAATGCATGACTTACCCAGTAAAGTATCTAAGCATGTAGTTTTAGCTCAATATGCTGACGATTTATGCATGTGGATGCAGGTAAATATGAAAAAGAAAACTCCTTTGCGCTGTATCAATTATACACGCAAATGCTACCAATTAGAACTTGATAAAATAGCGCGATACATGGTAGAAAATGGGTTACATCTATCCCTGGAAAAAACAAAAATAGTTTTATTTAATAATGGAGCTAACCCAGTAAATATTCCCACTTTCAAACTGGGAGATACTCTTCTTCAGTTTAACGAGTCGATTAAATTCTTAGGAGTTTTCCTTACAGCAAAATTATCTTGGAATCAGCATATTGAATACTTATTAACCAAAGCTCAAAAAAGTTTAAATTTCTTAAAAATAGTTCGCAAACAGACATGGGGTCAAGATTCATCAACACTTGTTCATCTTTGTAAATCGCTTGTTAGATCTAAATTAACCTATGCTCAAGAAATCTTCTTCAGTGCACCGAAACACTTACTAAAAAAACTGCAGAGCATAGATTGTAAAGGTTTCAAACTTGCACTGGGTCTTCCAATGCATGCTTCCTGTCTTCGGACATATAATGAAATCAAACTGTTGCCACTTGATGAGCAAAGGAAAGTCGCTTCTACTAAATTTTTGTTAAGAAACACTACCGTAGAAAACATCTCAGAAACAGAAATTAAACTGAGATCAGATACCGACTTTCCAAAACGAGCTAAATCAATATCTTCACAGGTCACACTTGCAACATACACATCTGACGTCATGAAAGGCTCAGGAATTGATCTAGACGTAGATCCTGTATCTATACGACCTTCCTTTTCGCCAGTACCCAGTTGGGAACTCCAAAGAGCACGATTTGACGTACACCACACTAATTTAAAAAAATGAGACAATATAAACTTACTGGCAAGTCAGGTTAATTGTCATATAAACGACGTATATTCTGATCATTTGAAAATTTACACTGATGGGTCAGTAATTGAAAGAAAAGCAGGCTCAGCGTTTTTAATACCTGCTCTCAAAATTGAAAAATCTTTCTACATAGGACTTGATAAATCTATCTTTACAGCTGAACTCTTTGCAATATTAATGGCTTTAAACTTTCTGATAAGTCTTCCTAGGACAATTTTTCAGATACTTCTTTGCGTTGATTCAAAATCAGTACTTCAGGCTCTTGAATTATCAAAATTACAAACAAGATCAGAAATGATTCTGGAAATAAGTCACTTGATTCATAATTTATCTTTAAGAGACACTGATATTACTTTCTGCTGGATACCTTCTCATAGTTCTTTTAGTTATAATAATAAAGTTGACAGGGCTGCCAAACGGGGAGCTAATAACTCACCAGATTCAAACAATATCCAGCTTTCTCTCTCGTTGCACGAGAATTACACTTTAGTGGACAACTACGCCTGGAAGCAGTTCCAATTAAAACAGAAAAAGTATGATAAATGTCACATGAACTTTGAAGTTAGCAAAATACTTAAGCAGCTTCATGCCAGCAGAACTATACAGTCCCTTATGTACAGATGGAAACTTGATGCATTCAAAACAAAATATACCAATAACATAGTGTGTCTGTGTGGAAAGAAGATAACACATAGTCATATTCTTTCTTGCGTTAGGGTAAAACGACATATTCCAACACTATCTGTGAGTACAGTTTCTAACATATTTGCCTCATCATCATTACTGTATGAATTTTTTGTTAGCCTGTCAAAAAGTCCTATAGCGAATTACCTTTAAAATGTTATTTGACTTGTTCATTGTTGTGGTTAGTCAATTATTA
>JAPXFY010000032.1:10071636-10076636 GCA_030674185.1 Monoplex corrugatus | reverse complement strand
GTGTGTGTGTGTGTGTGTGTGTGTGTGTGTATGTGTGTAGGAGGTAGAGCACCTGGTCACAACAGGAAAGCTGGAGGGAAAGAGAACACCAGATAGACCCAGGGAGAAAATATTGGACGGACTTGCAGGGTGGCTGAAGACAGATAGGGTGGGAGATGTATTTGCAGCGACAGGGGATAGATTCGTGTGGAGGGCCATGATTTCGAAAACTATGCGGCAGGGCACATGATGATGATGATGATGATGACAGGGGATAGAGGAGAAGAGTGGCAGAATGGTTCAGACATTCGCTGTCAAGAATTAAAGTCGAGGTTCTAGGGTTCGTCTCCCAGTAGAAGCTTCGACTTTTCTCCTCAGTTTGACTGGAAAATCGAACTGAACGTCTAGTTCTTCGGAAGGGGACGAAAAAACGAGTCGGATCCATATGCCTTTTGGCCTGCTCACGTTTAAGATCCCACAGCAGCTGAAAATCGTAAAGAGCAGGGTATTGGCCCGGCTGGCCTGGTATTGAAATACGGGAGAGGGAGGTTCATTTCGAAGATCTCTCCCTTTGAAAACCAGTTAGCCCTCTTGCTGTTCTGAAGTCTTGGTAAAAAAATTGAAAAGAAAAACAAACAAACAAAGAAATAACAACAACAAAAAATATATGGGCAGCGCTGCACAACAGCGACGAAATCTCAACGGAGACAGCAGCCCGGGTTTCATATGGTAAACCGAACGTGACAAAAGACAAGAAATATGATATGAATATGAATATGAATATGAATATGAATATGATATGAATATGAATATGAATATGAATATGAATATGAATATGAATATGAATATGAATATGAATATGGAGAGTTACCTGCCAGCCTGCCAGAGAGAGAGGGAGGAAGACTGGGATATGTGCTGATACATGGGTGGTGGTGGTGGTGGTGGTGGAAGGAAGAACATTATGTCACTCTGGACTGGGGATGGAGGATGGGTGGAGTGGGACAGAGTGAGTGTGTGTATGTGTGTGTGTGTGTGTGTGTGTGTGTGTGTGTGTGCATGTGAGTTTGTGTGTGTGTGTGTGTGTGTGTGTGTGTGTGTGTGTGCAAGTGGATGCATGTTTGTATGCGTGCGTGCGTGCGTGTGCGAGTGCTTGCGCGCGTGCGGCGCGCGCGCGTGTGTGTGTGTGTGTGTGTGTTTTAAGAGTGTGCGTGCGTCTTTTTCTATGTGTGTGTGTGTGTGTGTGCGTGCGTGTGTGTGTGTGTGTGTGTGTGTGTGTGTGTGTGGTGTGTGTGTGTGTGTGTGTGGTGTGTGTTTGGGAGTGTGCGTGCGTCTTTTTCTATGTGTGTGTGTGTGTGTGTGTGTGTGTGTGTGTGTGTGTGTGTGTGTGTGTGTGTGTGTGTGGTGTGTGAGTGTGTGATGCGTGTTTGCATGTGTGTGCGCGATTATATAACTCTGTCTCTCTCTACGTGTCTCTCTGTCTGTCTCCCTTTCTCTCTGTCTCTGAATATATATATCATATTTATTTTTATTATATAATATATATATATATATATTATATATATAATATATATATATATGTGTGTGTGTGTGTGTGTGTGTGTGTGTGTGTTTAGAGTGTGCGTGCGTCTTTTATGTGTGTGGTGTGTGTGCGTGCGTGTGTGTGTGTGTGTGTGTGTGTGTGGTGTGTGTTGTGTGTGTGTGTTTGGAGTGTGCGTGCGTCTTTTTCTATGTGTGTTGTGTGTGTGTGTGTGTGTGTGTGTGTGTGTGTTGTGCTGGTGTGTGATGCGTGTTGCATGTGTGTGCGCGATTAATACTCTGCTTCTACGTGCTCTCTGTCTCTCTCTAGTGTCTCTCTGTCTGTCTCCCTTTCTCTTGTCTCTGATATTATCTTATTATATATATATATATATATATATATATATATATATTATATAGTGTGTGTGTGTGTGTGTGTATGTGTGTGTGTGATTTCCATGCATGTACGTGGTCTGTGTGTGTGTGTTGTGTATGTGTGTGCGTGTGTGGTCTGTGTGTGTATGTGTGTGTGTGCGTGCGTCTGTGTATATGTATGTATGTGTGTGTTTGTGTTTGTGTGTGTGTGTTTGTGTTTGTGTATGTTGTGTGTGTGTGTGTGCATTTGCATGCCTCTGTGTGCGCGTGTATGCGTGTGTGTGTCTGTGTGTGTGCGTGCGTGTGTGTGTATGTATGTATGTATGTATGTATGTATGTTAATGTGTGTGTGCGTGCGTGTGTGTGTGTCTGTGTATGTATGTATGTATGTATGTATGTATGTATGTATGTATGTATGTATGTATGTATGTGTGTGTGTGTCTGTGTATGTATGTATGTATGTATTTGTGTGTATGTTTGTGTATGTGTGTGTGTGTGTGTGTGTGTGTGTGTGTTTTGTGTGTGTCTGTGTGTGTGTTGTGTGTGTGTGTGTGTGTGTGTGTGTCTGTATGTGCAGGCGTGTGTACCCACTAGCGTGGTGGCAGGCGACATCGTGGACAACGACTGTGATGGACAAGTGGATGAAGAAATTCTCAACGGCATCGGTCAGTTGATGAAATGATGATCATGATGATGCTGATAAAGACGACGACGACGACGACGACGATGATGATGATGATGATGGTGTGGTGGTGGTGGTGGTTATGATGATGACGACGACGACGACGATGATGATGATGATGATGACGACGACATCGACGACGACAACAACAACAACAACAATTACAATAATAATAGTAATAATAATAATAGTAATGATAATAATAAAAATGATGATAATAATAATAACAACAATAATAATGATAAAATCCCACATGATTTTTGAAGAGACTGATAGGGATTCGAACCCACAACCTTCCAGTCGGTATTGCGTTGCGCTAACCACTACACCACGGCGACTTGTACGTAAATCCAATGTGCTGGCAATATCTTGGGGATATGCATTGTAAGGAAAAGGTGTAATCCATTACGGTAATAACTTTAAAAATGAGTTTGACTTTCCAGTTTTGTTCAAGATGGATTCATCACGTTCGGACATCTCCATATGCGCTCAACCCAATCTGCCAGCAACTGTCTGACAGACTTCCTGAACCTTCACAGACCATATGCGCTGGCAAGATTTTAAAATGTGGAATGGGGGGGGGGGGGTAAGCAAAGGGACCTATGAAACACTAAGCTAACACCACCAGAATGATGGAAACATTACGATGGGCAGCTAACAGGCCAGTTTTTAATATTGCGGGCTGGGATTGAACTCGAGATATCAGATTTTGAATCCACGGCTCTGCCCACTAGCCTACGAGGTGAATAGTGACTGTACAAATGTGAGACAGCTGTATTAGTTCTTACCTTGATTGACTTTTGTCTCCTTCAAGTCCACTCTCAAAACTCACCTTTCCTCCTCTGCATAAAATCCTGACTTCACTCAACCCCCACTGCAGAATGTCTCCGCTCGGTGTGGAATCACATTGTAAATATATTTGTATATAAATGTTTTCTATTGATTTCTATATTTTTTTCTACTTTGAGTATGCTTATATATAATTTTCTATTACTTTTCTTCTTTTTCCCTATTTATATCCATGTGCGTGTGCGTGTGTGAGTTTTGTGTGTGTGTGTGTGTGTGTGTGTGTGTGTGTGTGTGGTGTGTGTGTGTGTGTGTCTGTGTGTGTGTGTGTATGCGTCTGTGTGCATGCGTGCGTATGTGTATGTTCAGCGCTTAGATTTGATTTTTATCAAGATTTTGCGCAATATGATTATTTATTATTATTAATTATTATTATTATTATTTATTCTGTTTTGTTTTTTTTCTTTTA
Source organism: Monoplex corrugatus (assembly GCA_030674185.1). Taxonomy (NCBI): domain Eukaryota; kingdom Metazoa; phylum Mollusca; class Gastropoda; order Littorinimorpha; family Ranellidae; genus Monoplex; species Monoplex corrugatus. The sequence goes on along the minus strand of JAPXFY010000032.1, from coordinate 10,072,830 downwards.
TTCTTATTTCTTTTTTCTTCTTCTTCTTCTTCTTCTTCTTCTTCTTCTTCTTTCTTCTTCTTCTTCTTCTTCTTCTTCTTCTTCTTCTTCTTCTTCTTATTCTTTTTTTATTATTATTATTTATTATATTACACGCGGTGTTGTATTAACTGTAACAGGGAATAATACAGAGGTGTGTTGTCTGATGACTTGATTGTATAATACAGGGTGTTGTGTTAACTGTAACAGGGAATAATACAGAGGTGTGTTGTCTGATGACTTGATTGTATAATACGGGTGTTGTGTTAACTGTAACAGGGAATAATACAGAGGTGTGTTGTCTGATGACTTGATTGTATAATACAGGGTGTTGTGTTAACTGTAACAGGGAATAATACAGAGGTGTGTTGTCTGATGACTTGATTGTATAATACGGGTGTTGTGTTAACTGTAACAGGGAATGATACAGAGGTGTGTTGTCTGATGACTTGATTGTATAATACGGGTTTGTGTTAACTGTAACAGGGAATGATACAGACGTGTATTGACTGATGACTTGATTGTACAATACAGGGTGTTGTATTAACTGTAACAGGGAATAATACAGAGGTGTGTTGTCTAATGACTTGATTGTACAATACGGGGTGTTGTATTAACTGTAACAGGGAAAATACAGAGGTGTGTTGTCTGATGACTTGATTGTATCAATACGGGTGATGTATTAATGTAACAGGGAATAATACAGAGTGTATTGTCTGATGACTTGATTGTACAATACAGGGTGTTGTATTAACTGTAACAGGGAATAATACAGACGTGTGTTGACTGAATGACTTGATTGTATAATACAGGTGTTGTATTAACTGTAACAGGGAATAATACAGAGATGTGTTGTCTGATGACTTGATTGTATAATACGGGGTGATGTATTAAACTGTAACAGGGAATAATACAGAGGTGTGTTGTCTGATCACTTGATTGTACAATACGAGGTGTGTATTAACTGTAACAGGGAATAATACAGAGTGTGTTCTCTGATGACTTGATTGTACAATACAGGGTGTTGTATTAACTGTAACAGGGAATAATACAGAGGTGTGTTGTTGTATATTAAACTGTAACAAGGGAATAATACAGAGTGTGTTTTATTGTGTTGTTGTATTAACTGTAACAGGGAATAATACAGAGGTGTGTCTACTGATGACTTGATTGTAT
>JAPXFY010000032.1:10041636-10064136 GCA_030674185.1 Monoplex corrugatus | reverse complement strand
TTGTCAGATTGCGCAGTGCCCTGGTGAGTTGGACAGAGAGAGAGAGGGAGAGAGAGAGAGAGAGAGATGCAAACACACAGACTAGACAAAGACAAAGACAGAGACAGACAGACATACACAGAGAGATAGAGAGACAGAGACAGACAGAGACAGACAGACAGACAGAAAGAGAAAGAGAGAGAGAGAGACAAAGACAAAGACAACGACAAAGACAAAGACAGACAGCGACAGAGACAGAGACAGAGACAGACAGACATACACAGAGAGACAGAGAAACATAGAGAGACAGAGACAGACAGACAGACAGAGAAAGAGAGAGAGACAAAGACAAAGACAGAGACAGACAGAGCAGACAGAGACAGACAGACATACACAGAGAGATAGAGAGACAGAGACAGACAGACAGACAAACAGAAAGAGAAAGAAAGAGAGAGAGAGACAAAGACAAAGACAGAGACAGACAGAGACAGACAGACATACACAGAGAGATAGAGAGACAGAGAGAGACAGAGACAGACAGACAGACAGAAAGAGAAAGAGAGAGAGAGAGAGAGACAAAGACAAAGACAGAGACAAAGACAAAGACAAAGACAAAGACAAAGACAGAGACAGAGACAGAAACAGACAGACAGAAACGGACACACAGAGAAACAGAGAGACAGAGACAGGCAGAGACAGACAGACAGACAGACATACACAGACAGACAGACAGACAGAGAGCGAAAGAGAGAGAGTGAGAGAGAGAGAAAGAGAGTTTCAGTTTCAGTTTCAGTTTCAGTTTCAGTTTCTCAAGATGATGTCTCCGCGCTCGGAAGGAATTCCATGTACATGGACGCCGCTGGTGCCATGTAATGGAGAGAGAGATAGAGAGAGGGGGAGGGAGGGAGGGAGGAGAGAGAGTGAGAGAGAGACGGACAGACAAACAGACAGACAAATTGGCAGAGACACAGGGAGACAGAGAGACAGGGAGACAGACAGAGACAGAGAGAGAAAGACAGAAAGACAGACAGACAGACAGACAGACAGAGACAGAGACAGAGAGACACAGAAGAACAGAGAAAGAGAGACCTAGACAGAGGAAGAGTTAAAAAAAAGAAAAAGTGATAAAGAAAGAAACTGAAAGACAGAAAAACAAAGAGAAAGAGACTGAGCAGAGAGAGGGCTAAAGTACATTTCTTGTCTTTTCAACGGTTGTGGCATAAAAGACAGAAAGAGAGAGGGGGGAGAGAACTCAGAACTCAGAACTCAGAAAATGTTTATTGTGCATCGGCCTTAGACCACAATACATGCATGGGAAAGGGGAGGGGAGGAGATCAGGTTTTCTTATACATTCATACAAGTTATACTATCAAACTGCAGTGAACTCTGTCACATTGTCCCCTTCTATCGTTTACCGTCACATAAGCTGGGATACATTCATCTTTGCATTTACAGTGGTCCTTTCATTTGTATTCTAGTCCATATTCCTTAACTGGCCAGCTAAGAATATTTGTCATTAACCGCATCTATACCATTCATCCAACTGTCAATTTTACAATAACTGGCTATCAGACAAACAAACCATTCAATTAGTGCACAGATCTGACGTTTCTTGTACCCTTCAGTGATCATACAGTTGATAAATATATTCAACCACAGCTACTTGACATAAACACTCAATCCATCAATCGATCAACCAACCAACCAATCAATCAATCAGTCAACCAATCAATTAACCAATCAATCAACTGATTTACCAGTTGATCAATCAAATAATCCGCCATTCAGCCCGTGAATCAACTGACAAATCAGCTTTCAATTGACTGGGTCAGCTGTATCATCCAACTGTACAATCGATATCACTTCAGTAACAATCACTTCACGTAATCACTCCTTCACTCAATCAATCAATCGATCAATCATTTAACCAGTTAACCAGTCATCCAGTGACTTAATCGACCAGATAACCTAGAATTTAACTGAGTTCAATATATCAATTTGCAATCGTTACTTCAAATAACGCGAATCAATCATCCATACATTCCATAATTCAATCAATGATCGATCAATAGCTAAAACCATCAATCTATAAATCGATAAGTCGGTGAGCCACCCATCGCCATCAATTAACAAATTATATAATCATTCCGTTGTCAGCTAATCATGCGTTCAGTTTATCAATTTATTCACCAGTGAATCTAAACCAATCAATGGAATTAATGTACAATGAAGTGAAGCAAGAAATATATGACATAAGAGCAATTCGACCCCAAAACAGTCCGTTAATTGGCAAAAACAGACATTCATAATGCCAATCAATTAATCAGACTAATCGCAGATCAGTCACTCATTTACCAAAACAATTGACATTGAGACAATACCAAATGATCATTCAACGCATATTTAGCACTTCGTGCATCTTTTAGTTCAGAGATAACTCAGTCTTCGGCGGTCAGCAATGGTTCAGGCCATAGACTGAATTGAAGGTTATGTATAAACGCACATACACACATACACATCTATATACACGCACACATACATAATCACTCATACATATATACACACTTAGATATATACATATGTATCCACACATATACATAATGTAGATACTATCACCTATATATGCACATAAGTACACCAACGTCAATGTGAATACACAGGCACATATGCACATGTGTCTCTATATGAGCACCCCTTTCATATTCAAATAAACTTTTTTTTTCTTTACAATTGAAATCAAGTATTGTCTGAAATTCTAGTGCTAGTATCTACATAACTATTTAGTTTTCTTCTCCTTTTAACAATTTTTTTCTCCTATTCATGGCGTGGAAAACGTATCTGGATACGCTGTGACTTCGGTGGCTATTTGTTGATTGGAGCAGTATGCACATAGGCATGCTGACTAAATCCTTTAAAAATTTCGCCCTGAGATCAGCGTAAGTGGAACATCTAAATAATAAGTGTTTCTTCGTTTTCAGATTCTGTCCTGCAAAATGGACACACCTTTTCTTGATCAGATTCACTGTATCTATTTATATTATTGTTTAGTGGTAAAACGTTCAACCTTATTTGTGAAAGGGCAACTCTGAAACAGTATATATCAATAGAGTCAATGTACTTCTCTTTTTCAAAGATAATCTTAAATGATCTGTAGCTTTCATACCTATCTCTGTCTCTGAGTGACCCAGACCATTCTTGAATATATAAGTCTACAAGTCTCTGTTTAAATACACGCAAAAAGGCTTTTACATCACCAACACCTTGTTGCAGCCACACGATATTAAATCCCGTTTCACACAAAATTTTCCTTATTTTTGAAGCCCAGCATTTTTTTCCAGCCCTGTCAAGTTCCACTAACATTTGGTAAGCCTTATAAGGTAACCTATTTGGATTCATTTCCAGTAATTTAAACCAATATCTAAGACAGGTAGTTGAGGAGTTGACATAAAGAGGATATCTTCGAGAGGGGAGAGAGAGAGAGAGAGAGAGAGAGAGAGAGAGAGAGAGAGAGAGAGAGAGAGAGAAGAGCAGACAGACAGACAGAGACAGAGACAGAGACAGAGAGACAGAGAGACAGAGACAGAGACAGAGACAGAGACAGACAGACAGAGCAGCATAGAGACAAAGAGAACCGCCATTTTTATTTAACAAATACGCATTATTTTCAGTTTTTTTACTAAAAAAAATTACGAACTGCTATTTCTTTATAAAATCAAGATTCCAGCCTTATGCATACAACAGCTAAGTCAACGTTGTATTAGGTCACAGGTGAGGGAGGTGGTAGAGACCTCAATTTTTCCCTTTGTCTTTATCACAATGGCGGTGCCTGTCTCATCTCCCTTACTGCTGGTTAATGATGAATGATAAATGATTGTCCGTCAATGATTGCTGATGAATGATCTATGATTATTGATGACTGATCAATGATTGATGGTGATTAGTTAGTTGTTCGATGGTTATTGATCAATGATTGCTGTGAGTGTTCAATAATTGCTGTTGGTTTATCGGAAGACGATTGTTCAATGCTCGATGGTGTTTTTGACCAATGCTTGATACTAACTGATTGATCAACAACTGATAATGATTTTTTAATGATCGATGGTGATTTAACAATGATTGTTGGAAACTGATCAAACTACTGATGAGTTTGTCAGTGACTATTTATTTTCATTGAGGTTTTCTTTTCAGTTCAATGACTGTTGTTGTGTAACCAGTGGAAATTCATTCAATCATTACTGATGATTGATCAATGATTATTGATAACTGATTGGCGGTTTCCGGTAACTGATCAATCTGGAGTTCTGAGTTTGTTTAAGAGGGATTCATTGCACTTGGACAATTCCGTATGCGCTCCGTTCAAAATCTGCCAGCAAATTATCTGCCAAACTCTCAGAACCTGAATATAAAACTATATGCGCTAGCAAGATCTTGAGATGGTCAGAGAGTGGGGATGGAGGGACCTATGAATCACCAAACTAACACCACTAGAATGATGGAAACAAAGGTCATAATAAACAGGCGAGTTTAAAAAAACATAGGCACAAGGACCCCAGGACCTGGCTAGCTCATGGGTTTATGTGCAGAGTTAAGGCTTGTGTTATGATCATTCTAGATCTTCTCCAATCACATGGCACCTGTGATGTTAGCGCATATGGAATTCAATCCAAAAGCTGAGACGTCATCTTAAGAAACTGAAACTGGAACTGAAACTAACGTTCCCAGCTGGGATTGAACTCGAGATAACAGATCTTGAGTCCACGGCTCTATCAAAAGACCATCCATCCTGTGACTGATTAGTGCTTGCTTATGAGTGTCTGTTGACTGATTATGATTGATCCATAATGGATGGTAAGTAATAATAATAATAATAATAATGTTTATTTATATAGCGCATATTCCATATAAAAACATGCTCACCAGCGCTATACATTTCGCAAGAAAGGCAAAAGGTGATAAAAAATGTTCACAATTACATACACAATAAGATAACAACAAACATTAAAGCTATACAAGTAAGAAGACACATAAGAAACCACAGAATATTAAAATTTAAACACTGACTTATGTAATGAAGAAAGATTAACAGATTTTTCATGTGAATAAAGAGGCATAATGTGTTTATATATTGCTGCGTGTGTGTGTGTGTGTGTACGTGTGTGTGTGCGTGCGTGTGCGTTGCTGTGTGCGTGTGTGTTTGTAAGAATGTGTGTGCGTGTGTGTGTGTGTGTGTGTGTGTGTGTGTGTGTGTGTGTGTGTGTATGTGTGTGTGTGTGTGTGTGTGTGTGTGTGTGCGTGTGTGTGTGAGTGTGTGCGTGTGCTATGTTTGCATGCGTGTGTGTGTGTTTATGCATGCAATAGTTGTACATAAAATTATAATCAATATTTTGAATGAAGATAAAAACAGAAAAATTCTAATCCATATACAGGAAAAATATTATAACTTCAGTATTACAGCATTAACACCTTGACAATCAAAATTATCTCACAAATTATAAACTATTCGCATATCATACATCACAATTTACATACAAACAAATATTTAAAAAAGTTTCTTAAAGTATTTCAGTCTCTTTCCCACTCAATTTCTCCCCTATCCCCTCCTCAGCTGTACACATACAGTGATACACACACATGCTCACTCAAGCACACACACACACACACACACACACACACACACACACACACACACACACACACACACACACACACACACACACACACACACACACACACACATACACACATGCACGCACACACACACCTTGCTCTATAGGCCCTTATACAAAATACTGTTATACAGGCAGGAGAGATTAGTCTGATGACAGACTTGCAAATTAAGGCTCTTCAGGTTAGATGAGTTTGAAAGAGGTGGGTTTTCAGGTGCCGTTTGAAGGTTGAGAAACATTTAGTTTTTCTGAGAGACAGTGGTAGAGAGTTCCATACATTTGGGCCAAAGACAGAGAAAGATTTTTTACCAAAGGTGTCTAGAGAGAAGCGAGGAACAGTCAACAGTGATGTGTGAGAAGAACGGAGCGTTCGAGAAGGTTTGTAACTTTGCAGGAGGTTGGCAAGATAGGATGGCATGTTCTCGTGATAGATACACTGAAAGCAGAGACAGGCAACTTTATGTTGAATCCTAGCCTTTACCGGGAACCAATGAAGTGTTCTAAGCAGAGATTTTGCACTCTCACGCCTGGGCTTGCGGAGAACAAGGCGAGCCGCGTGGTTCTGTATGCGCTGAAGTTTAGATAGTTGATTGTCATGGAGACCTGCGAATAGAGAGTTACAATAGTCCAGTCTAGATAGTATGAAAGAGACAGCAAGCTTGTTGGTAGCATCAGTGGAAAGAAAGGAGCGAATCTTACCTATTCTGCGTACGGCACAACTGTTTGACATGGGCTTCCATAGACAGTGTTTCATCCAGGTAGAAGCCAAGGTTTCTAACAGTTTGTGAGAAAGATACATCACAACCAGAGGTAGACATGGGGGCATGAGTAACCTGATTGACCTTTGACTTAGTACCAGTAACAATACGCTCAATTTTATCATCATTCATCTTCAGCTTGTTTTCACTCATCCACTTGGAGACATGCTCTATACAGGACAGGTCCCAAGACAGAACCTTGTGGGACACCACATTTCAGCACAGATGGATTTGATTTGTGGCCAATGACAACAGACTGGGTATGGCCAGTCAAATAGGAGGTAAACCAGTCCAGAACCGTTCCAGAACAGCCAAAAGTGGTACGCAACCGCGTTATGATGATGCTATGGTCTATGGTGTCAAATGCTGCTGACAAGTCAAGCAGTGACAAGATAGACACACTCCCATTGTCTGAAGCCTGAAGGTCATTGACCACACGCAGTAGAGCGGTTCTGTGGTATGGCACTTACAGTAGGCTGACTGGAATGGCTCTAGCAGGTTGTGAGATTCCAGATGCTGCAGAAGCTGTTCTAGTACAATACGTTCCAACACCTTTGATAGGAATGGTAGATTGGAAACTGGACGATAATTCTTCAAGCAGTCTGGGTCGAGATTTGCCTTCTTCAGAAGGGGCTTGACAAGAGCGTGCTTAAAGCACTGAGGCACAACACCAGATGACAAGGACTTATTCATAATATCTGTGACAATTGGAGTAATTTCATCTAGACAATCAAATAGGACAGAGGCAGGGATAGGGTCAAGGTCACAGGACTTCTTTGGCATTTTCTTCAGTATCTCTCTCACACAACCCTCAGACATAAGCTCAAAATGTTCTAGCTGTGTACCAGAGAACACAACAGCATCAGTGGGGCATGGTGTATCAAGGTCAAAGCTGCTTCTGATCCGTTCAATCTTTACAACAAAAATTCATTGAATTTATTAGGAAGAGACTCTGGGGGGGATGTTAGAAGGAAGCACAGTATCTCCAGCTTTTCCCAGCAACTGATCACTGAGGCGGAAGAGTTCTCTGGAACTATCAGCGCCTGCTATCTTACCACATATGTACTTTTTCTTTGCTTCACGTATCATATTTGTAACTATGTTACGCTTTTCTGCATATATTTCTCTATGAACGGTCAGACCGGACTCACGCCACGCACGCTCAGCGGTACGCCGTAGCACTTTAGCATGAATGACTTCAAGTGTCATCCAAGGGGCGGATTATACGGTCTGACACAGTACGCATAACAAGAGGGGCGTGTTGGTCAAGCAGATGACTCAAGCATGTGTTGTAAGTACATATGGGATCAGATGAATTGGACTGACAGGCTGACTCAAGTGCTCTGTGAACATCAGTCTTGAAAAACATTCTTCTCAATAGCCTTAAGATTGCGTGAAGCGATTTTCTTTGTTGCTTTGCCTGGTTTTCTAAGAGACAGTTCAAAGTAGATGACAAAATGATCAGATAACAGAATGTCACGAACAGATAAATCAACTACATCAGAAACACAGTTTGTGATTAGCCAATCTAAAGTATGGCCTTTGCGTTGAGTAGGTACATTGATCATTTGTTGCAGACTAAAATTTTCAAAAACGGCATTTAAAGCAACAGTACAGCGACCAGAGGGATTATCAAAATGGACATTTATATCACCAACAACAAACAGCCTTTCGTAGGTATTGTATGAATCGAGCAGGTCGGGGAACTGGTCCAAGAACATTGATATCTTGAGTTTGTTTTTGACACTAGGTGGGGGACGGTACACGCAAAGAAACACAGAGGTCTGACCATCAAAGTCCAGGCGGACCTCACACATCTCAAAAGCTGTAAAAGGAAAGTCTTTGGATGGAAAGGAAATGTGTTTTTTAAGACTGTTTCTGTATATCACAGCAATGCCACCTCCAGCTCTGTCCTGCCGTGGATAAGAAATCAAAGTGAAGTCGGGTGGTGTCACAGCCGCAATGTCTGCTTCATTCCCCTGTGGCCGAAACCATGTTTCAGTCAGAAAAACCAAATCGTAGTTGCCCTGGATTATGTGGTCGCAAACATCATAAGTGATCAACGAGTATTGATAGTTGATCAGTGACTGCTGTAATTGATCAATAATTGATGATGATTGTGCGGTGATAATTGATTATTGATCAACCATTGCTGATGATTGGCCTATCATTGTTAAAAATAACGATCAAAGCCACTTAAATTGTTCATAGATTTTTGAATGTTGATCAATGCTTTTGAATGTTGCTGTTATAAATGATGAATGATTGTTATTGATTGATCAATGCTTGTTTATAATTGATGAATGGTTGTTTATGCTTGATGAACACGTCTTGATAATTAAAGAATGATTGTTGATCCTTGATGAATACTTGTTGATAATTGATGAATGATTGTTGATGATAGCTCAATGGTGTTGATGATTGTGCAGTGATTGTTGATGGTTGATGAATACGTGTTGATAATTTGCGAGTGATTGTTGATGGTTGCTCAAAGGTTGTTGATAATTGTGCAGTTATTGAATGTTTGATGAATACTTGATGATTGATTAATGATTGTTGATGATTGTGTAGTTGTTGAATGTTTGGTGAATACTTGTTGATAATATTTGAATGATTGTTGATGATTGACGAATGATTGTTAATAATTAATGAATGATTGTTAATGATTGCTCAGTGTGTTGATGATTGTGCAGTGCTTGTTGATGATTGATGGATACTTGTTGATATTGATGAATGATCGTTAATGATTGATGGATAATTCTTGATAACTGATGAATGATTGTTGATGGTTGATGAATGATTGCCGATGATTGATCAATGATTGTGGATAATTGATCAACAATTGTTTAGGGTTGTTTATAGATGTTTGAACGTTGGTCAATAATAGATGTTGACTGAGAGACACTTGACAGATGATTGTTCATTGATACCTCATGATTGAAGTTGTGTGTATGAAGTGCACGGTGTCTGGGGCAGCTGGCCGTCATACGGGTCTTGTAGCGTCACGTGCGGGACAGGAAGTCAGACACGAACACGTAACTGTGACAGTCCTGCCCCTCTGCATGGCGGCAACAGTTGTTCCGGTTCCGGCACAGAAACTGCTTCCTGTACCTTGGGTTCCTGTGCTGGTTAGTTTTTGTGTGGCGTTTCTTACGTGATTTTTTGTTGTTGGAGTGGCGACTCTCTCTGTCTGTCTGTTTGTTTGCCAGACTGTCTCTGTCTGCTCCCATCCTCTCTACATCCCCTTCATTGTCTTCCTCTCTGTGTTTGACTTTCTGTCTTTCCTTCTCTCTCTCTCTCTCTCTCTCTCTCTCTCTCTCTCTGTTTTTCTTTGTGTTTCTTTTGTGTTCGTCTCTCTCTTCTCTCTCTCTCTCTCTTTCTCTCTCTCTCTTTCTCTCTCTCTCTCTCTCTCTCTCTCTCTCTCTCTCTCTCTCTCTCAGTCTGTCTCTCTTTCTGTCTGTCTCTGTCGTTTTTCCCTCTCTGTTTCAGTCTCTCTTTGTCTCTCTCTCTCTTTGTCTCTTTCTCTGTCTCTCTCTCTGTCTCTGTCTCTCTGTCTCTTTCTCCCACTGTCTGTCTGTCTGTCTGTCTGTATGTCTCTCTTCTCTCTCTCTCTCTCTCTCTCTCTCTCTCTCTTATACAATCGTTGATTAAAAAAAAGTATTGATATACTGTACCATGTGCTGCTTACAAACCCCTTCACACAAAAAAATCAATTATCCGAAGCGTGAAAGTCTGTCTGTCTGTCTGTCTGTCTGACCGTCCATCTGTCTGTCTGTCTGTCTGTCTGTCTGTCTCTTTCTCTCTCTGTCTCTTTCTCTCTTTGTGTCTCTGTCTCTCTGTGTCTGTCGGTCTGTCTGTCTGTCTGTCTGTCTGTCTGTCTGTCTCTCTCTCTCTCTCTTCTCTCTCTCTTTCTTTCTTTCTTTCTGACCTGAATCACAAAATACTGTAAAGATATGAATATATCAAAACCATTTTTAAATGGGTTGAGAAGTGCTGTATAGCTCACAAAACATCTTGCTGCTGGCCATGTTGAATGACTCAGAAACGTGCAACATTCTAAATGTATTTTTTAGCAACACGATTACTGCATCTGTCACCAGAACTGTTGCAATATTCTTGTTCATGCTTTGTGCAGTTGAGTAAAGAAGGGATATTTGTTTTAAATGAAAAATATAAGCTTTTCAGTTAATTTTTTTCAGTGTTTGACTTTGCTTTAAAGTGAAGAATAAGGAAGGCGCGGACATTGTTCTAGATAAAAAAATGTAAGCATTTCAGTCAAACCTTTCCAGTGTTTGAAATTGCTTTAAACTGAAGAATGTAGATTTCATTTTGTCAAACTTTTGAGTGTTTGACATAGTTTTTTTAAATGAGGAATATACGCTTTTTAGTGTTAGACGTTGTTTTAAACTGAAGAATATACATTTTGAAACCAAAGCATTTCAGAGTTTAGCATTGTATTAATTAAACTGAGGAATATACACTTTTGTAGCAAACATTTTCAGAATTTAACATTGTATTAAAATGTAGAATATGTTCTTTTGAGACAAACCATTTCAGAGTTTGGCACTGTTTTAAAATGAAGACTACACTTTTGATACAAACCATTTCAGAGTTAAGCACTGTTTTAAAATGAAGACTACACTTTTAAGTCATACCTTTTCAATGTTTCCCATTGAAAATTCGACATCAAGAAGAAAGTGAAACATTAGGCCTATTTTGTAAAACCCCGACACCTACCACCAAATCTTCTCGCAAGAAAGCAAGTCACGGAAGTTGGACAAGGGAGGCAACTTTTGATAAAATAAGGCTGCTACTACGAAGGTGCAGTTCTTTCCCATGTCAAGTGACGCATTACTACGATGTACGCTAAATTATCAATCAATCAATAGATAAATAAATTGATAAATAATGATATAAAAATGAACATGGAGAAATTATCAGAAATGATACAATTATGCTGGTAAGATATTCTAGTGAGAAAAAGACACACTAAAGTAATAATCGGCAGAATCGGCCAAGCCAAAACAGCATTCGGCAAGATGACAGGCATTCTTACCAACAAATGCCTATCAATTAACATCAGGAAGAGAGTTCTTGAATGTTATATAGAACCAGTACTGTTGTATGGATGTGAGGCGTAGACAGTCAACAAACAAAGCCAGAACAAGATTGAGGCAGCCGAGATGTGGTTTCTAAGAAGAATGTTGAGAATTCCATGGACAGCAAAGAAAACAAACCAGACAGTCCTGATGGAGGCAGACACAAGTAGATCACTCATAAGGAAGATTAGGAAAAGACAGGCAACATTTATAGGCCATTTTATGAGGAAGGGGATTTGGAGCACCAGGTCATAACGGGAAAGCTGGAGGGAAAGAGAGCACCGGGTAGACCCAGAGAGAAAATGCTGGACGGACTTGCAGAGTGGCTGGGGAGGGAGGGGGGTGGGAGAGATGCTAGGGGCAACGAGAGATAGAGACAGATGGAAGTCCATGATCGCCAACGCCGTGCGGCAGGGCACCTGATGATGATGATGATGAAAGTAATAAATGCAAACATTAGAATTATTCGAGGCTTTCTTGGAGGTCTGTGTACCTGTATTGTACCACTTCTCTGAGGGTAGCATAGGATATTTCTCGACCCCCCCCCCCCTGAACCCCCACCCATTTGATAAAGTGTCCATGTGTTGTGTCGTAACATTGTGGCTACGGGGACTTTTTTGGTTAACCCTTTGACTCCTGCACCCTGTCCACCAGCTGCACAAACTTAACCCTTTGACTCCCTCGCCCTATCCATCAGCTTTCTGCAGGAAGCTGGTGGATAGAGAGAGAGAGTCAAAGAGTTGTTTTTCTTTGCTAGTATGTTTCATAATGAAGGATACTGGTGGACAGGGTGCGGGAGTCAAAGGTTAAAATCACGTTTTTGGTGTCATTCTGAAGCCAGACTCAAACTCATGCAGCTACATTGACAGACAAGAGATGTACTGCCTCCAACTATGTATTTTATTTAATGGGAACAAAATCCAGGTGAGACAGAGATTTTTCTCTGCCCCCGTTCCCACCCTTCCACTAAAACTCTGAGTGATGATGTTCGTGCAAGTTTTTTTTCTTTATGAGATGATAAATGTAAGTCCCATGTGGAGCATGCAATTTGCGCACCTTAAACACACCACAGTATCGAAGTGATGAGATGATAAATGTAAACTCCGTGTGCAGTATGCCATTTACGCACGTTAAACACACCACAACATCGAAGGAGCTGCCCTTAGCAACATTGTATTAAAGAAACAAAGCCAATATCATTATCGTTATCGTTTAAATCCTAGCCGACTGCGCAGAGCCATATCAGGGCTGTAACCATCTCACAACACACACAACATCTCGTTGTTCTTGAAAATAAAAAAGGGGAAAAGAACGTTCATCATCATCATTATCAGGTGCCCTACCGCATGGCGTTGGCGACCATGGACTTCCAACCATCTCTATCTCTCGTTGCCCCCAGTATCTCCCCCACCCTCCTCATCCCCAGCCACTCTCCAAGTCCGTCCAGCATTCTCTCCCTGGGTCTACCTGGTGCTCTCTTTCCCGCCAGCTTCCCCGTTGTGACCAGGTACTCCAAATCCCCCTTCCTCATAAAATGGCCTATAAATGTAGCTTGTCTTTTCCTAATCTTCCTTATGAGTGATCTACTTGTGTCTGCCTCCATCAAGACTGTCTCGTTTGTTTTCTTTGCTGTCCATGGAACTCTCAACATTCTTCTGAGAAACCACATCTCGGCTGCCTCGATCCTGCTCTGGCTTTGCTTGCTGACTGTCCACGCCTCGCATCCGTACAACAGTATTGGTTCTATATAACATTCAAGGACTCTCTTTCTAATGTTAATTGATAGGCATTTGTTGGTAAGAGACGATGACTATTGCCAAAGGAATATTTATGCAAAAGAAATGTGTTACTGGTATGCATCCCACAAACACACTGATCAAGATGTCATGCAAGCCATTGACATCCAGAAAGCTTCAAGTACATACCAGCTTCAATTTCAGTTTCTCAAATCACCAGTCTCCGCACTAGGAATGAATTCCATATGCACTGACGCTACAGATGGTACATGATAGAGAAATCCAAAATGATAATGGCATAAGCCTTAAGCCTGCATGCAAACCGTAAGCCTTAAACCTGTATATAAGCATAAGCCTTAAGCCTGTGTGTAAGCCATAAGCCTTAAGATTACATATAAGCCATAAGCCTCAAGCTTGCATATAAGCAATAAGTCGTAGGTCTGCATATAACCCATAATTGTTAAGCTGGCATATAAGCCATAAGACTTAAGTCTACATAAAAGCCATAAGCCTTAAGCTTGCATATAAGCCTTAAGCTTGCATGTAGCCATAAGACTTAAGCTTGCGTACAAGCCATAAGCCTTAAGCTTGCATATAAGCCACAAGCCTTAGGCTCGCATATAAGCCACAAGCCTTAGGCTCGCATATAAGCCACAAGCCTTAGGCTCGCGTATAAGCCATAATACTTAAGCTTGCATATAAGCCACAAGCCTTAGGCTCGCATATAAGCCACAAGCCTTAGGCTCGCATATAAGCCATAAGCCTTAGGCTCGCGTATAAGCCACAAGCCTTAGGCTCGCATATAAGCCATAAGCCTTAAGCTCGCATATAAGCCATAAACCTTAATCTTACATATAAGTCATAAGCCTTAGGTTTGTATATAAGCTATGTACGTTGGTGAGATCTTGGGAAACGTACATCTTACAAAGCTTTAAGTATCTACGCCAGAAATAACTCAGCTCAGCTACCAAAATGCATTTTCATGGAACTTTACTTTTTTCGACAATCTGTGATACCCATGCTTGTCTTGTTTTCAAACCCCAGTTAAAGACACGTCTTTCAGTTTGCCTTCTCCGACCTAATTGCCATAATCTAAAGGATAATGTAGAACTGTGACTGTGCTACGCAAATTTAGGGACCATGTTGCCTCGGTTGTACGTTGGGTTGTTGTTATGGTGATGGTGGTTGTAGTGTTGGTATTGTGTTGGTGTTGGTGTTCGTTTTGGTGGTGGAGGTGGCGGTGGTGGTGGTGGAGGTGGCGGTGATGGTGGATGTGGTGGTGGTGGTAGTGGTGGTATGATAGTGCTAGTGATGTTGGTGTGTTGTGTGAGTGTGTGTATATGAGTGTGGTGTGTATGTGTGTGTGTGTGTGTGTGTGTGTGTGCGTGTGTGTGTGCTCGTGCGTCGTGCCTGGTGTGTGTGTGTGTGTGTGTGTGGTGTGTGTGTGTGTTGTGTGTGTGTGTGTGTGTGTGTGTGTGTGTGTGTGTGTGTGTGTGTGTGTGTGTGTGTGTGTGTGTGTGTGTGTGTGATGCGCTCGCAGATTTTTACATACGTATATTTCAGATTATGCAAATCATGTCAGTGTTTAGTAATTCAAGGTAACATGTGCTTACACGGCTACGAAAAAAAACAAACATTGTTTATACCTAAAGTAACTAAAGACAAGAAAAATCAAGGTAACAAATACGAGGGTACTTTCCAGTAGAATGAGACCACGTCTGTATGGCTTGAAAACGCATTTACAGAAAATGGAAAATTATGTCTCAGAAAACGCCATTCTGTGATGTAATTCTGTGCCAAATTTCTTGATTCATATTTGATGTCTTACGGTTCTGACAGTGTATGCCAAGGCCCTGTCAGACACTGATTTGAAAAATGGCAAAGAAAATGACGTTTTCAACAGCGGATTATCGCAGCTACATCAAGGTACGTGTGACCCTCGGAAAGAATGCATCCGAAATACTTGCGGACATGAGAGCTTTGGGACAACCTTCTGCTCCTTCGAAAGCAACTGTGTTCAGATGGGTAAAACGTTTTGCAAGTGGCCAGGCCAGCATTGAAGACAACAGGAGGAAAATGCGAAAAAGCAAAAAGTGTGATGAAAAGTTAGTGGCTAGTGTTGAAGGCAATGGGTGATGCTTATTCAAGAGTCAGCCTTGAAGAGATCGCTGATTGTCTCGACTTCCATTCGTCGACTGCATCGAGGATCCTAATAAATCAGCTTGGCTACAGGAAGGTGTCATCAAGATGGATCCCTCATATTTTTACGCCAGAAAACAAGGGGGGTAGGTTACGTTTCTGCCAAGATATGCTGAAAATTTACAAGAACTGCAACCCTAAGCGGCTGGATGAAATTGTGACAGGTGACGAAACCTGGGTGAATATGTATATACCTCGGAGAAAGTCACAGAACAAGGCCTGGATTCCTAAAGGTGGGATTCCTCCTCAAATCGCTCGTCGTCAACGTTTGCAAAAGGAAGTTTTATACACAATCTTTTTCAACACAAAGGGGATCATGCTACAGAAACTATGCAAACAAGGAGAGACCATCACCGGAAAGTTCTACAGAGACTCAGTCTGTCTGACGTCAAGAAGGTTTATGCAACTTCCCGACCAACAGCAGGCATGAGAGGAATCAAGATTCTTCATGATAACGCACCTGCTCACAAGTCAAGGCTCGTACAAGAATACCTTGCAACCGAGAACGCCCATGCTTTGTCACACCCTGTTTACTCCCCAGGCCTTGCACCCTGTGACTTTTACCTGTTTCCACATCTGAAGAAATCACTGGCAGGAAGAAGTTTCAAGAGCCGAGCAGCCTTGGGAACGGCGGTTTTCCAGTGTCTGTCACATACACCCAAAGAAGCCTACAGAGCGGCATTTCTACAATGGATCGAGCGAATGCAGAAGTGTGTGGCAGCAGGAGGTGAATACTTCCAAAAGATGAAATGAATCTTTTTTTTTTTTTGCCGGTGTGTCTTTGACGTATAAGTTCGTTGGTCTCATTCTACTGGAAAATACCCTCGTAAGTTTTTTTTTTTTAAATGATTGTCATTGAGTTGACTA
This sequence comes from Monoplex corrugatus, assembly GCA_030674185.1. Lineage (NCBI taxonomy): Eukaryota > Metazoa > Mollusca > Gastropoda > Littorinimorpha > Ranellidae > Monoplex > Monoplex corrugatus. The sequence continues at coordinate 10,047,832 of JAPXFY010000032.1, read as the reverse complement.
CACACATGTCACCATTCCATCACTTTTTTCCTTGTGTAGGGCCTACAGTGAACGGTAACTGGGGCAGCTGGTCATCATATGGGTCTTGTACCGTCACGTGCGGTACAGGAAGTATGACACGAATACGTAACTGTGATAATCCTCCCGCTCAGAATGGTGGCGCCAGTTGTTCCGGTTCCGGCTCAGAAACTGCTTCCTGCGCTATGGGTTCTTGCCCTGGTGAGTTTTCGGAATTGTGGGATTTTTATCATATTATGGATTATTGGTTTCCATCTGTCTATCTCCCCCACCCATCTTCTCTCTGTCTGTCTTTGTCTCTGTCTGTCTGTCTGTCTGTCTTTCTCTCTCTCTCTCTCTCTCTCTCTCTCTCTCTCTCTCTCTGTGCGTCTCTCTGTCTCTCTGTGTCTCTCAGTCTCTGTATGTATCTCTGTGTCTCTCTGTGTCTCTCTTTCTCTCTCTCTCTCTCTCTCTCTCTCTCTCTCTCTCTCTCTCTCTCTCTCTCTCTCTCTCTCTCTCCCTCTATCTCTCTCTGTCTCTGTCCTTTTCCTCAGTGCTACCAACATTTCAATGTTATTTCATTTTGTTGTGTTTATACTATCATACATAATTTTATAACATAGATTCACTATAGCATATTCTGTACTTGTATAAATGCAGGCGTTGGCGGGATGCAAAAAACAAAAATGTGTTTATGCCACTACCCTGAAAAAGTCTTTATTTTCGCATCTCTCTCTATGTCTCACTTACTCTCTATACCACTCCCTCCCTCCCTCCCTCCCTCTCTCTCTCTCTCTCTCTTCTCTCTCTCTTCGTTCTCTCTGTTTTGTCTCTGTCTGTTATTTGTCTCTCCATCTCTCCGTCTTTGTCTCTGTCTCTGTTTGTCTGTCTCTCAGTCTCTGTCTCTATGTCTCTCTCTGTATGTAATGAGTGTATGTGTGTGTGAGTGTATGTGTGTGTGGTGTGTGTGTGTGTGTGTGTGTGTGTGTGTGTGTGTGAGAGAGTGATGAGATGAGTGAGAGAGAGAGAGTGAGAGATTGTAATACGCACGCACATAATCAAATATGCACGTTGAAGATGTTTAAAACCCTGGCAAGCACACCCACCAAAGACAGAATATGCAGACTGTGCAGCCAACCTTACGCCTACATGGTGTAGACAAATCATCGTACATATACGTGTTTGAAAAAAAAATTACTCGAATGAAAAAATAAGTCCTAAACTATGTCACTTAGCGGACTACACAAATGTGACCATACCATCACTCATTTGTTTGTGTACAGTGGACGGTGGCTGGGGCAGCTGGTCATCATACGGGTCTTGTAGCGTCACGTGCGGGACAGGAAGTAAGTCACGTACACGTAATTGTGACAATCCTGCTCCTCTTCATGGCGGCGCCAGCTGTTCCGGTTCCGGTACAGAAACTGCTTCCTGTAGCCTTACCGCATGTGCAGGTGAGGTGTAAGAGATACGTACATAGTGTGTTTTGTGTTGTGAGTGTCACTGGTGATGAATGTCATTTATTGCATGAAGGTCCTGTTGTTTCGTTCACTCTCTTCCTCTTACATTTTTTTTTCTTTTCTGTTGTGTTGATGAGGGATGGAGGATGGATGTGAACGTTAGGTTGAAATGGTCAATGAATTGTTTGGAGGAGTAGATAGGGGCAGTGCACTGTGTTGTGCAGTGGTAGTTTTCTATGATGTGGTTCTGTAGGTCGTTGGTGCAGTACTTTCGTACTGTATGGTTTTATGTGTCTCATCCCTTTCCATGAGGGTTTTTGGTTTGGTTTGGTTGTTTTCGTTGTTGTTGTTGTTGTTGTTGTTTGTTCGTTTTTGTGTGCGTGTTTTTTTGTTTTGTTTTTTTGCTTCATGGAAACTTGCAGATGAGAGATACAGTTCACTATGATATTTTCTTCATTGTGTCAATGATAGACGATAGAAGGATGGACATTGAACCCATAAATGACCTGCAGACCTTACCAGTGCGAAGGTTCAACTGACATGCTTATAACCTATGTTATGACCATTTTGGAGCTGGTCTGTGGTACGGTATCTATTTATTCCAACTTTCGTTTGCCGTTCTGGATATGACTGTGGCAGTTTTCTCCAGTTCCTGCCGCCTGTTGAACTTGGTGTTCAGCAAAATTGTAATTGGCGTTATCTTCTGACGATCTGTTTGATAGTGCCAGCATCGGTTGTTTTGCCATCTTGACCATAAAGGCAGGTTCGTGAAAGTGTTAGTTCAAACATGTGGTTTATATGTGCACTGAGCTGGTTGTGGACAGTGCAGAGCCTTATCAGGACTACTTGCTGCTCTCTCTGGACAAGAGGTTCGTCAATTTCCGTTCGTGGCCTGTGGAGTGTGATCTGATGAGACTCCTCTTCTTGCTGTAGCTGACACTGTGATCTTTGGCCAAACAGAAAAAAAATCATGTACAAAGCAGTTTATAATCAAAAGCCATTTTCATTATATTGTATTGTACAGTGTAATGTCAAATAAATCAAAGCAGGTCATACGTAATTTGTCTAAATTGTGTAAACATGGCAATCATGTAAAAATGTGTAATACTTTATTTTGTAAATATTAATGATTATTGATTGACAAATAGTGATGATTACTGATGGATACACATGTATTATTATCAATATAATATATATATATATATATATATATATATATATATATATATATATATACCATGGACAGCAAAGAAAACAAACGAGACAGTCTTGATGGAGGCAGACACAAGTAGATCACTCATAAGGAAGATTAGGAAAAGACAGGCAACATTTATGGGCCATTTTATGAGGAAGAGATTTGGAGCAACTGGTCACAACGGGAAAGCTGGAGGGGAGGAGAGCACCGGGTAGACCCAGGGACAAAATGCTGGACGGACTTGCAGAGTGACTGAGGACAAAGAGGGTGGAAGATGTGCTTGCGGCAACAAGGGACAGATACATATGGGGGGGGGGGGGGGGGCATGACTGCCAACGCCATGCGACAGGGCAATTGATGATGATGATGAGCTTAGGCATAACATAGGCCAGCCTGTTCTTCTTGGTGATGGTTATAGCGTTCATGTTCATGTTGTTTCAGATGATTCATGCAAAGTACAAGCCATCATGGAGTTCATGGTCATGTTCATAATTTTCATGTTCATGCCTGATGCAGATCGTTCAGATAAAGGACAGGCCGACAGGGTGTTCATGATGATGTTCATCGTGTTCATGTTCATACTGTTACAGGCAGCTCAGAGAAAGCACTGTCCCGTTTGGTGCTCATGGCGATATTCATAGTGTGCATGTTCGTGTTGTTATAGGAAGTTCGGGCAAGGCATTGGTATTGGCTGATTTGGTGTTTATTCATATTCATATTCATATTCATATTCATATTCATATTCATATCATAATCATATTCATAATCATATTCATATTCATATTCATATTCATATTCATATTCATATTCATATTCATATTCATATTCATATTCTATATTCATATCCATATTCATATTCATATTCGTATCCATATTCATATTCATATTCATATTCATATTCATATCCATATTCATATCATATCCATATCCATATCCATACATTCCATATCCATATTCATATATCATATTCATATCCATATTCATATTCATAATTATTCATATTCATGTCCATATTCATATTCATATCCATATTCATATTCATATTCATTCTTATTCATAGTCATTGATATTCATATTCATATTTATATTCATATTCATATTCATATTTATATTCATATTCATATTCATATTCATATCCATATTCATATTCATATTCATTTCTTTTTGCCACAATGAATTTATCATGTGAAAAAAAAAAAACACTGGCTTTTCCTCCCGTTGAGAGCGTGTCGCCGCAGTGAAGCGCCACCCACTTTTTTTACCAAGTCTTTAAAAAGGCAAGAAGGCGGATTGGCTTTTATTGTAGGGACCTGGGAAAACAACCTATCTTTCCAATGTTTACGGTGATGTTCATCGTGTTCATGTTCATATTCATGTTGTTACAGGGTAGTTTAGATAAGGGGCAAGCTAAGACGGAGTTCATACATTATTCATCATGTTCATATTGTTTGCTGCAAAGTTCACATTGATGTTCATAGAGTTCATTGCATTATTCATTGTGCTGACTGTTATATTTCTAATGTTCATTGTGATGTTCATATCATTACGATCTTCATGCTCCTGATGTTGCAGGTAGCTCATGCTGCATCCAGGCCGTCATGATGTTCATTGTGATGTTCAAACTGTTCATCGTGATGTTTTCTTGTGTTTTTTTGTTATTGATCACAATGTTCACATACGAGCATAGCAATGTTTATAACGTTCGTACACGTTCACAGTGATGTTCACAATGTTCATCGTGACGTCCGTGTTGTTCATGCTGTTCATGTCCCTGACGTTGCAGGCTGTTCAGGCAGCACCCAGGCCGACATAGTGTTCATCCTGGACGCCTCAGGGAGTGTGGGGTCCTCCAACTTTGAAGTCATGAAGCAGTTCGTGCGCGATGTGGTGGACGGCTTCGAGATCGGCTCCAGCAATGTCCAGGTGGCCGTGCAGAAATACTCCAGTGGCACCAACGCAGAGTTCCACCTCAGCACGTATCATGACAAAAACACGATCAAGTCTGAGATCATGAACGTCGTTTTCACTGGAGGCAGCACCAACACAGGTATATTGGTAGTGTTGAGATGGATGCGGGGGATGGAGGGAGTGAAGAAACAGAGAGAGAGACACGAGAGAGAGAGAAGACAGACAGACAGACAAACAGGAAGATAGACAGACAGACAGACATTGGGACAGAGAATGAGACCAAGACAGAGAGACAGAGAGACAGAGACAGAGAGAGAGACAGAGACAGTGAGACAAAAAGAGAGAGAGACAGAGAGAGACAGACAGACAGACAGAGACAGAGAGACAGAGACAGACCGACAGAAAGACAGAGAAACAGAAAGATAGAGGCACAGAGAGACAGAGACAGTGAGACAAAGAGACAGACAGACAGAGACAGACAAAGACAGAGTCAGAGAGAGGGAGAGAGACAGTGAGACAAAGAGAGAGACAGAGACAGACAGAAAGACAGAGAAACAGAAAGATAGAGGCACAGAGAGACAGAGACAGTGAGACAGAGAGACAGACAGACAGAGACAGACAAAGACAGAGACAGAGAGAGGGAGAGAGAGACACAGAGAGAGAGAGACAGAGACAGAGAGAGAGTGAGACAGATAGACAGAGAGACTAACAGACAGACAGACAGACAGGGAGATAGATAAACATACAGACAGATAGTGAGAGAAAGACAGAGACAGAAAGAGAGAGAGACAGGGAGACACAGAGACAGACAGACAGACAGACGGACAGAGAGAGACAGAGACACAAAGGCAGAAAGAGAACACGAACAAGAATGTTATTCAGATATGGCAATAGCCCTATTTATCTTTTGTCTATGGGTGAGAGTTAAATGACCTATCAGCTTAAGCACGTAAGGCTATTTGAAGAGGAGTGAATGTATCAGGAACATTTACATTTTGATGAACTAAACAATGTGCTTTGTTCAGCAAGATGTAACCATCCATTTATTCTAGTTTTTTAACCAATGCGTGATGATTTTTGTTTTCTTTTGATAAATGAGCCCATATAAGCTGGGACGCTCGCATCCTTGCCATATTATAGATCGTTCAATCTTTCTGTCCATATTTAGAAACTTCTTCATAGCAAATAACTGTAACTTTTCTATTGTATGTCCCATATATCCACATTTTACTGAACTATCGACTGTGTTTGTACATCAAACAAGTTAAAGAGTATGTCCATAGAATAATTTTTCATTAAACATAAAACAGTAATTACAACTTTCTTTGCTTTACTCCTAAGATCTTGGCATGTGTATTGGATTAAAAAAAAAAGCCTAGCTGAGAAATACGTTCCGAGATATCTAGATGCATTTGTGACAGAAATTTGTGTGCTCCAATAAATCCGGTATTTCCTATACTACCAAATGTCCACCTTGGTGAAAGACCATAATAGTTGATTTCTTTATTCAAACTTGTAGCTACGTCTGCATGCTGATAAATATAATTGATTCAGTTGTGTCTGTAAGGTTACTGTTTTTTCTGAAACCAAGACAGTATCGTCTAAAAATAACATTATAAACAATACTCTCAAATCA
>JAPXFY010000032.1:10029136-10036636 GCA_030674185.1 Monoplex corrugatus | reverse complement strand
AATGGAAAGAGGAAGATGACGACGATGATGATGACGACTGTGATGGTGAGGATGATTAAGATCATCATGCAGAAGAAGAAGATGACGATGATGACGATGACAACAATGACGACGGTGACGACGAAGACGATGATAATGATGATGGTGAAGAGGAGGAGGAAGAGGAGAAGGAGGAAAAGGACAATAATGGCGTTGATAACGACGACGGTGACGACGACGAGGAAGAGGACCATGACGACGATGACATCGACGATAACAACAATAAATAATTATGCCGATCACAGCGTCGACAACATGATGATGATGATGATGATGATGATGATGGCGATGACCGACGACGCGACGACGACGACGACGATGACGATGACGATAGACGATATGAGAGATGATGATGATGATGATGATGATGATGATGATGATGTGATGATGATAATGATGATGTTTCAGTCGACGGAGTGTGGGCAAACTGGGCGTCATGGGGGTCTTGCAGTGTGACATGTGGGGGAGGCAGTCAGTCCCGGACCCGAACCTGCGACAATCCGCCCCCTGCCAATGGTGGGAACAACTGTGTTGGTTCTACTTCTGAAACCATGACCTGTGGTACTAGCCCCTGTCCTGGTGAGTTGACCACATGATCAATTTGTACTGGTGGGTTGGTGGTATGATCCACTTCTGGTGGGTTGGTGGTATAATCCATTCTGGTGGGTTGGTGGTATGATCCACTCAACTGTGGTGGGTTTGTGGTTGGTTATGATCCACTCAACTGGTGGGTTTGTGGTATGATCCACTTCTGGTGGGTTGGTGGTATGATCCACTTCTGGTGGGTTGGTGGTATAATCCACTTCTGGTGGGTTGGTGGTATAATCCACTTCTGTGGGTTGGTGGTATAATCCACTTCTGGTGGGTTGGTGGTATAATCTACTTCTGGTGGATTGGTGGTATAATCCACTTCTGGTGGGTTGGTGCTATAATCCACTATTGGTGTGTTGATAACATAATCCACTTCTGGTGGGTTGATGGTATAATCAACTACTGGTGGGTTGATAATATAATCCACTTCTGGTGGGTTGGTGGTATGATCCACTTCTGGTGAGTTGGTGGCATAATCCATTTCTGGTGGGTTGGTGGTATAATCCACTTCTGGTGGGTTGGTGGTATGATCCACTTTTGGTGTGTTGGTGGTATAATCCACTTCTGGTGGGTTGGTGGTGTGATCCACTTCTGGTGTGTTGGTGGTATAATCCACTTCTGGTGGGTTGGTGGTATAATCCATTTCTGGTGGGTTGGTGCTGTAATCCACTTCTGGTGGGTTGATAATATAATCCACTTCTGGTGGGTTCATGGTGTAATCTACATCTGGTGGGTTGGTGGTACAATCCACTTTTGGTGGGTTGGTGGTATAATCCACTTCTGGGGGGTTGGTGGTATAATCCACTTCTGGTGGGTTGGTGGTATAATCCACTTCTGGGGGGTTGATGGTATAATCCACGTCTGGTGGGTTGATGTATAATCCACTTCTGGTGGGTTGATGGTATGATCCACATCTGGAGGGTTGGTGGTATGATCCATTTCTGGTGGGTTGGTGGTATAATCCACTTCTGGTGAGCTCACAGCACGATCCACTTCTGGTGGATTAATGGTATACCAGTAGTCAACTTCCGGTGAGCTCACAGCATGATCCAATTCCGGAACCATGACCTGTGGTTCTAGTGGTGAGTTGACGGCATTACCAAGCTCGGAAACCATGTTCTGTGGAACGTGTCAGGTGAGTTACCGACATGATAGCAATCTGGTGGGTTGACAATATATTTTGCTTCTAGTGAGTTGACAGCATATTCTACATTAATTATGGTGAGTTGTCCGTAAAATCAATTTTCGGTGAGTTGACAGGGTAATTCACTTCTGTTGAAAAAATAGCATAATTCACTTCTAGTGAGTTGACAGCATAATCCATTCTTGGTGAGTCGGCAGGGTAATCCACTTTTGGTGAATTGACTACAGGTTCCATTTCTACTAGGGTTTTTTTAAATCTATTTGTGACCTTCCACCACGAAATCAGTCTTAATTAGCATTTTGGGCATTTTGAGATATGTCATTAACGTGACGTGTGTTTCAGACACGAAATAGACGTCACGTTAATAGAAAGACCAAAAAAAAAATAATAATAATAATAATAATAATAATATGCCATTAACGTGACGTCTATTTCAGACAAATTTAGTTCTCTTCTCCCACTGGACGAAGCAGAGGGAAGTTTCAGTCTTTTTCTCAGAATTTTGTATTTGGTGTTTGTGATTTTTCATTCACGCTTGACAAAGGCCAGTTGGCCGAAAATTTGCGCCTGTCTTATCTTGTTGTATCAAATACGCGTTCTGATTCTATTTTCGTGTTTTTCTGGTTCCTGTTTGCTTGAACGCGGGCAGTCGCACTTGTTTAAGAAATAGACGTCACGTTAACAGAAAGACCAAAAAGAAATAATGTCATTAACGTGACGTCTTTTTCAGACGAGAGGAATTGTTGATCACGTGATGTCGTTCTTTTTTTTCAGTGGATGGCGGGTGGAGCACGTGGCAGTCATGGGGCGCGTGCTCTGTGACGTGCAATGGTGTGGGCGTGCACAGTCGTCAGCGTGACTGTACCAACCCCGCCCCTCTTCATGGTGGGGCCCAGTGTTCAGGGGTGACCAGTGAAACCCAGGCCTGTGACAAACGACTGACCCTCTGCGACCGTGAGTATGATAAAGTAGAGCAGAACATTTAAATGTACCACTGTACAGTACAGTTGTCAAGACCCCTCAGCCCACAGACTTTCACAATAACAAACGAGTAAGAAAAGTTCTTTTTTTTATCAAACAAAAATACAGGAAAAGCAACTAATTCATCTTTTCAATCAATCATGTGAAACTCATCATCATCATCATCATCATCATCATCATCATCATCATCATCATCATCATCATCATCATCATCATCATCATCATTATATGTGCCCTGCCGCATGGTGTTGGCGATCATAGCCCATGTGAAACTAGAGGTGCTAAAATAGCAAGTTTGGGGGAGGGGAGGGGGCCAAGATTGAAATGGCATTGACATGTCTTGTGGAAAGAGGGATAGTAAGAGACTCTGTGGAGCGCCAGACAGCAGAAGGTCCTCAGAGGAGAAACCCCAATCAACCACGTGTTTAAGCTCTCAATTCCTGGCACTCTAAGAGGGCTGGGCAGCATCCAGGTCATGGCTTCTGGAGGCCACTCTGCTGTAGTCATTTCATCTTTTTACTTTTAGAAATTTGTCCTCCACTTGGACTCGAACTCGAACATCCTGGGTGGTTTCAGGTTTATATGGGGGAAATGGTTAAGGGAAAAGAGAGTTGGGAGCAGAAAGAGAGGCAGGACAAAAGAGAAGGATATAAGGCTGTCTAGGGAAGACATGGAGCAATAGTGTGAAGGAGAACGCCTCAGACAGAACATTAGAAAGCTAAGACTGCAGTGGTGACTACTGAGAAAATATTGCAGAAAAAGAAGGAGAAAAAGACAAAGAAGACAAAGAGAGAAGAAGAAAAAGAAGAAGAACAAGGAGAAGAAGAACAAGAAAACGACAAAAAAGAAGACGAAGAGAGAAGAAGAAGAAGAAGAACAGAAGAAGAATGAGAAGAGAAGAAGAAGAATAAAAAGAAGGAGCAGAAGAAGAAGAAGCAGAAGAAGCAGAAGAAGCAGAAGAAGAAGAAAAATCAACGGAAATACAGACATGGATTACTGTTGAAGAATGAAAGTAAACACTGAACAATAGAACATATGAGAGGCCATGTTCGCAACGCCATGCGAGCAGGCACATGATGATGATGAACTTTTTGTCACTAAATAACTATGGTCAAATGTCACCAAAGTTTATTTTCTTCTTCTCACAAGCACTGTTGCTGTATATGCATGTACACGAAAATGTTGAGATATCCTGAAATGCATCAAATGTTGTATTCAGTGTGGATGAACTAGCCATTGCGTGTATCATACCTCACGGTGAACCTTGTGATCTCGTTACGAATAATCAAAATCGGGTTTTTAGAATGTAATGACTGAAAGTGTGTTGTTATGAAATTATCTATTTGTGATGGGGTTTGGGAAGCCTATATTGCAAGTGAAAGCTGTTCGTTCGTTTGTTTGTTCATTTTCACTTTCACTTTCTTTTTTGCGTGATTATATATATATATATATCTGTATGTCTGTCTTTCTGTTTGTCTGCATCTCTCTCTCTCTCTCTCTCTCTCTCTCTCTCTCTCTCTCTCTCTCTCTCTCTCCTCCTCTCTCTCTCTCTCTCTCCCTCTTTCTCTGTCTCGTACACTCGAGCGCTCGTTTTCTGTCTGTGTCTCTGTCTGTCTGTTTCTCATAGTCTCTTTCTGTCTGTCTGTCTGTCTGTCTGTTTGTCTGTCTGTTTGTCTGTCTGTCTGTCTGGTTGCCTGGTTGGCTTTTTCTTTTGTCTGTCTGTCCGTGTTTGCATCTTTGTGTCTGTCCGTGTCTGTCTGTATATGTCTCTGTCTGTCATTCGTTGTCTGTCTGTACCTCTGTCTGTCTGTCTCTCACTGTCTCTGTCTGTCTGTCTTTCTGTCTCTCTCTGTGTCTCTCTCTCTCTCTCTCGCACACACACACACACACCACACACACACATACAAACACATGCACACACACATACACACACACACACACACACACACACACACACACATACACACACACACACTCACACACACACACACACACACACACACACACACACACACACACATCTTCTGTTTGTACCTGTCTTTCTGTCTTTCTCTCTGTCTGTCTGTCTTTCTCTCTGTCTGGCTGGCTGGCTCTTTCTTTTGTCTGTCTGTGTCTGTCTGTCTGTCTCAGTCACTCAGTTACTCTCTCTCTCTTCTCTGTCTCTGTCTCTGTCTGTCTGTCTCTCTCTCTCTCTCTCTTTCTCTCTCTCTCTCTCTCTTTCTCTCTCTCTGAGCTCTCTGGGTTAATAGACAATGTATTTTTCAGCTGGCAATGGTTGGGCACCTGCTGTCTATAAAACTACACCTGGCACGCCTGGTGAGTTTGATATTGTCTTTTATTTATATACATAGTAATCTAGTTCTTGGTTTATTTGTTTATTTATTCATGATTTCATTCAGTATTGTTTATATATTTCTTGTATATCTATTCATTCATTTATGTAGTGAGCGATCTCTTCATCTATTCGTTTATTTATTATTTCTCATACATTTATTTGCTTGTGTGTATGTTAATCTGATATGTTTTGTTTTGTTTTGATTTTGCTATGCTTTGTTTTGTTTTGTCTTGTCTGTTTAATTCTTTTTAGTCCCTTTTCTCTCACTGGATGAGACAGCAGGGAAGTTTTAGTCTTTTTCTCCTAATTTTTGCATTTGTTATTTTACGTTTATTTTGGAGTTGGCCGAAATTTTGCGCCTGGTTGTATAAACTATGCGTTCTGATTCTATTTTCGTGTTTGTTCTGGTTCCTGTTTAATTCTTAGTTTTTAGTTTTGGTTTCTCACGATGACTTCACAAACTTGATTGATTCCACAAGCAGTGGAACCACAACTACCATGAGATTAACAGAACTATCATCAATCAGAGAAACATTGGCACTAACTCAAAGATAACACTGCGCAGGCTCTTGAAACATGAAGTGGAACGTTTTAGAGTTTTTACAAGGCCTTTCTTCTCCTTGTAGTGCTTCTGTCTTTCAAAACAAGTGCGACTGCTCGCTTTCAAGGAAACAGGAACTAGAAAAATACGAAAATAGAATAAGAACGCATATTGAATATAACCAGACAAGACAGGTGCACATTTTCATTTTCATTTTCATTTTAGTCCTTTTCAGACTTATACTCCTAATTTTTTATTTGGTGTTTGTTCGTTTGTGATCTTACATTTACGCTTGACAAAGGCCAGCTGGCCGAAAATTTGTGCCTGTCTTGTCTGGTTGTATTAAATACGCGTTCTGATTCTATTTTCATGTTTTTCAGATTACTTCTCTCTTTGCCTCTGTCTCTGTCCTCTGTCTTTGTCTCTGTATGTCTGTCTGTCTGTCTGTCTGTCTGTCTCTCTCTCTCTCTCTGTCTCTGCTTCTCTGTCTCTCTCTCATTCTCTTTTTCTGTGTGTGTGTGTCTGTCTGTGTCTGTCTGTCTAACGGTCTGTGTGTCTGTCTGTCTCTGTTTCCTAAAATGTGGACAGTCACCATCCGGAGATGGACCATTCAGGAAGCTGTCTGAGCAAAGCTCTACCAGCATAGTTTGACGTTATCCTATCTTATCTTATCTTATCTTATCTTATCTTATCTTATCTTGTCTTGTCTTGTCTTGTCTTGTCTTGTCTTGTCTTGTCTTGTCTTGTCTTATCTTATTTGTGATGCATTCATTGTTTGGAAATCTTGATAAAACTGAATTGTAACTGGAACAAGACAGATTCAGAATAACCATGGTTGACGCCGAAAGCCAGCGCCTCAACCCTAAGCACTTGCAATATAATTTATTATATTTGCCCTGACGTAGGAGAATGTGAAAGCTTAATAAGCTTTGCATCGTATTGTGTGACGTTAAAGTTGAATCAAACCCACCCTTGCTGACTTGAGAGTTCAGATATCCCCGTCCAAGGTAACGTTAAGTTCAATCATGCACTCATTTGCTTGTTTGTTTGTTTGTTCTTTTGCTTGCTTTTTTCAGTGTTTCTTTGTTTGTTAGAAATGGGATTATATTGAATAAAGGCAGATATGCTTATTTTTGTTCGCCCTCAAGTTGACTAAGAAATGACAAGTTTGTACTTGGACAATTTTTTTAGACAGACAGAGATTTATAGTAACTGTGTCGTTATGAACTAAATGAACTCATTCTATATATATTTCTTTGTTGTTGTGTTCAGCTAAACAAACTTTGTTTCATATTTCCATTGCATTCAATTGAATGAAATATATTCATTATTTATGTTGTATTCAGTTAAATAAACTCCGTTTTCTATTTTCTATTTTTTTGTTTTGTTTTATTCAGTTAAATGATATTTATCTTCTTTACAGCAATTGCTCTCAACTTAATGACATTCATTGTTTATTTATGTTAAATGTTGAGAGTTCCATGGACAGCAAAGAAAACAAACGAGACAGTCTTGATGGCGGCAGACACAAGTAGATCATTCATAAGGAAGATTAGGAAAAGACAGGCAACATTTATAGGCCATTTTAACGGGAAAGACCCAGTGAGAAGATGATAGACGGACTTGCAGAGTGGTTGGGGACAAGGAGGGTGGAAGAGATGCTTGAGGCAACAAGAGATAGAGACAGATGGAAGTCCATAATCGCCAACACCATGCGGCAAGGCACCTGATGATGATGATGATGATGATGATGTGATGATGATATGATGATGATGATGATGATGATGATGATGATGAGGATGATGATGATGAAATTCAATTAAATGAATTTCGTTTTTTCTGTTTTATTCAATTTAGTCATTTCTGTTT
>JAPXFY010000032.1:10021636-10024136 GCA_030674185.1 Monoplex corrugatus | reverse complement strand
TAACTCAATGACAAAAATGTATACATATGTCCTGTGTCACTTCAGATAACTCAATAGCAATAATTTGTAACATAATATGTCCTGTGTCATTTCAGATAACTCAATAACAAAAAATTGTAACATAATATGTCCTGTGTCATTTCAGATAACTCAATAGCAATAATTTGTAGCATAATATGTCCTGTGTCATTATAGAAACATCAGTAACAATAATTTGTATGATATTATATTTTCTGTCATTCAGAAACCTCAGTAACAATAATTTGTATGATATTATAATTATTCTCTGTCATTTCAGAAACATCAGTAACAATAATTTGTATGATATTATAATTATTCTCTGTCATTTCAGAAACATCAGTAACAATAATTTGTATGGTACTATAATTATTCTCTGTCGTTCGTTTCAGAAACCTCAGTAACAATAATTTGTATAATACTATATTCTCTGTCATTTCAGAAACTTCAGTAAATAATTTGTATAATACTATATTCTCTGTCATTTCAAAAACCTCAGTAAATAATTTGTATAATACTATATTCTCTGTCATTTGAAAAACCTCAATCACAATAATTTGTATAATACTGTATTCTCTGTCATTTCAGAAACCTCAGTTCCAACATCTCTCGTCACCCTCATCCTGCTACTGGCGGCCATCATAGTGACGTCACGTGTCACGTGCTGTGACGTAGTCCTGTGACCTACTTTTTTCCCTTGAGCGTGTGATCCATGGTGTTGATGCCTTGACGTCAGACTTTGAAAGACTCCCATACACCATCGCCGTTTACCTTGTCAGCGCTTGATAGTTTTGTTGTTTTTTCCTTTCTTTGTTTTTTTTTTTCTTTCTGTTTTGGTTTTTTTTGGGTTTTTGTTGTTGTTGTTGTTGTGTTTTGGGTGGGTTTTTTTTTGTGTGTGTCTTTTTCTTTTCCTCTCTCCCCCCCCCCCCCCCCCCTTCAATTTTTAAGACAGGGGTTAGGGTGGGTGAGGAAGACATGTCCTTTGTCTTGCACGGAATGTTTTCTCACAAACCAATGAACGTGTAGGTGGAAAAGCCTCACAATATGATAGCATGTATTGATAAAAATAAATAATATGTAAATATATAGCATGTGTACTTCATTTATACATTATCATATTGACACACATGTGTATTCAAATATATGTATAAGTGTTTACGTGTATATTGATGTTTTTTCACTTTGCCAAGGAGGCAGATATGCTCTATTTTGTGTGCAGGCAAAATGATCTTGTTGTTTAGTCTGAGTAATCCAATTTACATGAGAAATTTGTAAATGCACGTGTTTTCCTTTTATTACCAGAAAAGTACAGGTGAATGTGAAGGTGACAGACCAACAAAAAAGCAGAGGCGGTGCGAACAAATAAACTAACAAATAGACAAACAAATAAACAACGAAAGAAGAAGAAGGCGATTAAAAAGAGAAAGAAGAAGAAGACGAAAAAGAAAAGAGGCAGAAGAAGAAGAAGAAAGAGAAGGAAAAGGAGGAGAAACAACAGTAATGATAATCATATTACAAATACTACTACTAAGACTGATGATGATGGTGATGATGATGATGATGATGATGATGATGATGATGATGATGATGATGATGATGATGACAATGTTGATGCTGCTGCTGCTGATGATGACATTAATAATGACAATGACGATGACGATGATGATGATGACGATGATGATAATAAAAAACAAAATAACAATAATAATAAAACAATTAGAAACACAGAGGGTGACAGAAAAAGAGTAAATTTCTTTCTCTATTAAATAAAGAAAGAGAAAACAACAATCATCCAATGTATGATACAAATGTATATATGAATTCGTGCTTTCATAGCAATGATGTTGAACTTGTGATATTGTAAATATATTTCATCGTGTGTTTTGTCAACTTATTAAAGTTTTTGAACAAACTAAAGAAAAGTGCGTGTAAGGATATATACATACATACATATACATAAACATATGTATATGTATATATATATATATATATATATATATATATATAGATATATAGATATATATGTATACATATATATACATATATATGTGTATATATGTACATTGTATATGTATATATTGTATATATATATATATATATATGTATATATATATATATACGTATGTATAATATAGATATATACATATATGTATATATATACATATATATATATATATATATATATATATATATATATACATACATATATACATGTCTATGTGTCTTATCTGTCTATCATTGTGTGTATCTATCTTTCTATCTATTGTAGATATATTTCTATCTGTCTGTCTGTGTCTGTCTGTCTGTCTATCCATCTACTGTATATACTGTATGTATACATATATATGTAGATATTAATTGCACCCAAATTATGCAATATTGCACCCAAATTATGCAATAAAGTCCGTATTCAGACAAATTATGCAATGACGTCTTTATTGACAAGAATTATGCAACAAAGGCCACAAACACAGCTTTTGCA
>JAPXFY010000032.1:10011636-10016636 GCA_030674185.1 Monoplex corrugatus | reverse complement strand
AAACAGGAACCAGAAGAACAAGAAAACCAAAGCAAGCGCGTATTCAACAGAAGACAAGACAAGCGCAAATTTTCGGCCAACCGGCCTTTGTCAAGCGCGAATGCACGGTCACAAACAGACTATAAACACCAAACAACGGATAATAAAAAGAGGACAAAAAACTTCCCTGCCACCTAGTCCAGTGGATAAAAAGGGACCAAATGGAATGCCCATGTGTTCATGAGCAGTAGAAAGACGTATGTCATTTGCCCTTTTTTCTTTAGAAATGGTACACATAGGTGACTATCGCCACACTGTTAAGTGCCTTTTTCTTGCAGGTAGGATTATTGATGACCCAGCCAATGAATTAAAACATTAATAGCAAATGGCAAAAGCGTAATGAAGATAATTAACTAGACATGAAAATGGAAGGGTTAAAACTCAATCAAAGTCATCATTATCATCATCATTAGGTGCCCCGCCGCTTGGCGTTGGCGATCATGGACTTCCAACCATCTCTATCTCTCGTTGCCCCTAGCATCTATCCCACCCTCCTCATCTCCAGCCACTCTGCAAGTCCGTCCAGCATTCTCTCCCTGGATCTACCTGGTGCTCTCTTTCCCTCCAGCTTTCCCATTGTGACCAGGTGCTCCAAATCCTCCTTCCTCATAAAATGGCCTATAAATGTTGCCTGTCTTTTCCTAATCTTCCTTATGAGTGATCTACTTGTGTCTGCCTCCATCAAGACTGTCTCGTTTGTTTTCTTTGCTGTCCATGGAACTCTCAACATTCTTCTGAGAAACCACATCTCGGCTGCCTCAATCTTGCTCTGGCTTTGCTTGCCGACCGTCCACGCCTCGCATCCGTACAACAGTATTGATTGTATATAACATCCAAGGACTCTCTTTCTTATGCTAATCGATAGGCATTTGTTGTCAAGATTGCCTGTCATCTTCTTGAATCAAAGTACAGATTGTTAAAACTTGGAAAGTTCATTTACCAAGGTAGAAAAAGTGGACAGAAAATATGACACCAAAGCCAAAAAGGCAAATGCTGTGAAATACCAAATTTCATCTCTTCTAAGATATAAACACATCCCTCACGAACAAAAGCCAGGCTTATAGATAGAATCTTATATTAACACTAAAGATTAATTAATATACCAGAGCTATGCCAGATCTGGATTTGAAGCAAAGCACTCGATAGGAAGATCAAAATCAGTGAGATAAGATGCCCCAGAACAGAGCATCAGGCAAGACCAAAAGAGACATGTTTACAACCGAAGAAATCAGCGAGATCATTGGAACAACTCTTTGTGACCTCCCACCACGAAATCAGTCTTAACTAGCATTTTGGGCATTTTGAGATATACATATCACTGGAAAGTGTACATTCTGATGATTATTTTGGTACTTGAATAAAGCTTGTACTCAAAAAAATGTAGAAGTTATGTATGTTTAAAGTCATTAAGTTGTATGACGGACATTTAGTGTTTGTGTGCTCTCCTACACATTTTCCTTAAATTCCTTTATTTGGTAGCTTTGACCCAGTTTGTTTCTAATTTTCGCTGTCATTATCTGTAAGGTGCACGAAAGAGCTTTCCATCAGTATATTACATGTGCGGGTACTGTACAGGTTACGGTTCATAGTAAGAGACAAAAATAGGTACTTTAGGTAGGAAATTGCGTTCTTTCTATTGCGATCAGTGCATTAAAATACCATTTTAAATTGATAAATAATATTTTTTCAAGAAAAACATTTCTGTGGGGGATAGATTATAGTCTACAGAAGTCAATTTTGAGAAAAAGTCAAAACACCCCAGATAGACCCTCAGTCACCTTTTCAGCTCCTAGTGCTGTTCGACTGACTGCGAGTTAAGACTGATTTCGTGGTGGGAGGTCACTTTTGTCAACGTTGACATCACACAACAATGGATGAACCTGACCTGGATGCCAGTCAACCAGCCAGTCCTTCCAGCTTACAACACCAGATGCTCGGGCTTCAGAACCAGAGGAAGTCCTCAGTGGTGTTGGATAGATGGAGAGGCACACACAATACAATACAATAGAATACAATACAATACAATACAATACAACACAATACAATACAATACAATACAATACTATACTATACAATTATTGATTAGGTCAATGGTCCATATCCATGCTGTGTGTGTGTGTGTGTGTGTGTGTGTGTGTGTGTGTGTGTGTGTGTGTGTGTATACGTGTGTGCGTATGTGATGCGCGCGCGCGTGTGTGTGTGTGTGTGTGTCTAGTCTGTGTGTGTGTGTTTGGTGTATGTTTGAGAGAGACAGGCAGCCAAACAGACAAATAAACAGACAGATAAACAGACAGAAACAGACAACCAGAGAGAAAAGGTAGAGGCAGAGAGAGAGGCACACACACACACACACACACACACACACACACACACACACACACACACACACACACACACACACACACCCGATTGGCTAACAGAGAGAGAGATAGAGGTACAAAGAGAATCAGAGACAGAGGGAGAGATAAGAAATAAAGAAAAAGAGAGAGCTACACTGGGAGTGAGAGAGAGACACACACACACAGACAGAGACAGAGAGAGACAGATGGAGACAGAGACAGAGACAGACAGAGAAGACAGACATACAGAGACAGACACATCGATAGAAAGACACAGAGAGAAAGAGACACAGAGACACAGAGACAGAGATAGAAAGACACAGAAACAGAGAGAGAGAGAGAGAGAGAGAGACAGAGATAGAGAAACACACAGAGGGAAAAATAAAGAGAGAGAGAGAAAGAGAGAACGAGAGAAAGAGAAGAGAGAGAGAGAAAAAAAAAGGAGACAGACAGACAGACACAGACACAGAGAGACAGAAAGAAACACAGACAGAGAAGCAGACAGGCAGGCAGACAGACAGAGAGACAGACAGACAGAAACAGAAGCAGAAAAACAGAGAGACAGAGAAACAGAGACAGACAGAGAGAGTAAACTAAAATGCAATGAAGTGAAAGCAGCAAGCTTAGGGTAAACAGAAATTCTATTGGTTTACACGAATTGTCAACAACCTGAGGTCCCCCAGTCGTCTGCTCTGAATAAAACATCTTCTACAAAGACACACACAGTCTAAATGTTTATCTTTCTCTCTGTCTCTGTCTGTTTGTCTGTCTGTTTGTCTGTCTGTCCCACTCTCTCTCTTTCTCTCTCTCTCTCTTTCTCTCTCTCTCTCTGTCTGTCTCTCCCTCTCTCTCTGTCTGTCTGTCTGTCTGTCCCTTTCTCTCTCTGTCTGTCTCTCTCTCTCTTTCTCTGTCTGTCTGTCTGTCTCTCCCTCTCTCTGTGTCTCTGTCTGTCTGTCTGTCTCTCCCCCCCCCTCTCTCTCTCTCTCTCTCTCTGTCATGTGCACAGGGTAATGTGTGTTCATTTTTGTATCATGTACACAGCGTAATGTGTGCACGTTTTTTGTGTCATGTGCACAAGGAATATTTGTGTGCACATGTGTGGTGTGATGTAGAGTTAGTCTTTTTGAAGATGGTAAGTAGAGCCAACCCACTAAAGTTGGAGTGTAGTCATTGTACTTAGATTGTGAGGTAACAGGTGATTGGTTATAACCACTCATTGAATTCAATGGCCTGCATTGCCAGTAAAGGCAGTTGTGATTAGCTGTAAAGTTCTGAAAACAGCTCACCCAAGTTGACGACTTGAATCAAATGACGTGGGGGGAAATGACGACATCGATTAAAATTACGACAATTTAAAGTCAGCCCGATCACGAAGCTAATTTAGATTAATTTTAAGCTCAGTAAAAGCCTGATTCTATAGTCTAGATCTACATTAGTCCACCGCATCGGCATTTGTGTTTTTGTCAGTAATGTTAAATACACAAATGGTTGTGTTGTTTGCGGTGATTTGAAGGTGAAAGAAGAAAGACAATGTCCTAGATCTACAAAGTGAAAGTCATTAGGCTAAATGATTAGAAAACTAAGTAACATAACTCTTGAGAGTCACGGAGTTATCTCCCATGTAGAATTTCTCAAACCCAACACAGTTTGCGCTACCCATTCAGCTAGCATAGACGCAGCCACAAAACATAAAGTGGTAAGCTCAGAATATTCCTTAAAAAAAAATTTAAAAAAGGAATGCCCAAGTTACCCATATACCCTGCAACTACGCTACACACAACCACGATGGTGGAGAGAAATTGATACAATATATTGGTCTTATGTTCAAGATTGACAGTCTTTTATTCTTGAACTGACCAAACACACACACATAGACAAGACAGAACATATACAGGGTTGCTTCCAAAGCTTATATGTAATACCAAAAGAAATAAGAGGGAAGCAGGGAGAATTTTAAATATCAAATAAGTAACATAACTCTTGAGAGTCACGGAGTTATCTCCCATGTAGAATTTCTCAAACCCAACACAGTTTGCGCTACCCATTCAGTAGCATAGACGCAGCCACAAAGCATAAAGTGGTAAGCTCAGAACATTCCTTAAAAAAAAAATGCCCAAGTTACCCATATACCCTGCAACTACGCTACACACAACCACGATGGTGGAGAGAAATTCATACAATATATTGGTCTTATGTTCAAGATTGACACAGTCTTTTATTCTTGAACTGACCAAACACACACATAGACAAGACAGAACATTATTATACAGGGTTGCTTCCAAGACATATATGTAATACCAAAGGAAATAAGAGGGAAGCAGGGAGAATTTTAAATATCAACTAAGTAACATAACTCTTGAGAGTCACGGAGTTATCTCCCATGTAGAATTTCTCAAACCCAACACAGTTTGCGCTACCCATTCCGTTTCAGAGAATGAGGGCGCTTCGTAATTATTCACTGAATGGGTATTTTGTTGACTGCGCTTGGGATGTCAGTATATATGAAGTTTGTGACTAGGCGTCACAATGGTGGGGTGTCGGGTCGGCTGATATAAAGTTGTTGCGGAAAAAGGTGTTAACAGAGGAAGATCTCCAGAGAACAGAACTACACCACACCGGATC
>JAPXFY010000032.1:9989136-10004136 GCA_030674185.1 Monoplex corrugatus | reverse complement strand
GGGCGAATCAAGAGATTCTAATGGGTATCAAAGTAACGAGCTCCCTGATTGGTTGCATTTTGGTGGCGAAAAGATGGCGACCCGGGAACAGCAGAGGAAGAAGTAAGACATTTTTTCATATTGCACAAAGTGCATAGTTGTCGTTAGGTAGCAAACAAGTGTGCACAGCTATGAAAGAACACGAACTTGAAGCGTTTTATTACCCACACCGTAGCAACATCAGTTTATTTCACTGTGATGCAACTTGAACTGATCGACGTGTTAGATCTATTTTACATTAGAGCCCATTCTTAATCATGTCTTATTCGGCTAAGTTGGACCGGCAGCTTGCGTGTATATTGGACCGCCGGTCCAACTTACCCGACGTGGTTCAAATTATACCCGATATTGATTTTTAAAATATGATACTTTTTCTTTGAGTAGTATCACAGTTTTGTATTTGTCTGTGATTCGGAGAGCATTTAAGTAATTTGTGTAGATTTTATTATGCGTTAGATCAGTGGTCCAATTTACCCAGCAATGCTGGTTCAACAAACCCAACACAAGACAACTATTATGAGAATTAAGTTCTCCCTTTATTTCCTTTTGCAGTTATGGCCAGTGGTCTTCAGAATCAATGATTGGAGCTATGAATGCTGTCCGAAATGAGCGGGCGGGGTTAAATCAATCTGCGCGTAATTTTGGAGTTCCAAAAGCTACGCTCAAACGACATCTAAATGACTCCAATGCGTTTGCCAAAAATGGAAAAAAGTTTATGGGCAGACCAACCGCTCTGCCAGCTGCAGTAGAGGAAGAACTTGTAAAGTACTTGCTAGACATGGACCGATCACTGTTTGGTATTTCAAGGAAGGACTTAATGCACTTAGCCTTTCAGGTTGCTGAAAAAAATCATTTGACACATACGTTTAACAAGGAAATTGAGAGAGCTGGGAAAGACTGGTATAGTGGATTTATGAGCCGTCACAGAGACGTGTGCTTGAGACAGCCGCAGCCCACCTCGCTGGCCAGGGCAACAGGATTCAACAGTCAGGCTGTTGGAGAGTTTTTCAATTATCTGGATAATCTGATAGACAGGTACTCCTTTCAAGGGACCAGAATTTATAATATGGATGAAACGGCCCTTTCAACTGTGCAAAAAACCCAGAAGGTGATCAGTGCAAAGGGAAAAAGACAGACTGGTGCATCAACAAGTGGTGAAAGAGGAAGCAACACTACTGGTATATCTTGCACCTCGGCTGCAGGTCACTGGATTCCGCCCATGCTTATCTACAAGGGTTCTAGACTCACCAATGGGCTGGGTGTGGGTGCTCCGCCTGGCACCGCTATTAAATGCTCAAAAACAGGCTGGGTTGACAAAGATCTTTTTGTGGCCTGGCTACGTCACTTCATCTCCCATGTAAACCCATCACCAGAAAACCCTGTCCTCCTTGTGCTTGATGGACATAGTGCGCACACCAAGAATATTCAGGCCATTGACTTGGCCAGGACATCGGGAGTGGTGATGCTGTCCATACCACCTCACACTACACACCGTCTTCAACCTTTGGATGTCAGCTTTTTCAAACCGTTGAAGCTCTACTACAACCAGGCAATAACAAACTGGATGAGGAACAGTCCGGGACAGAAAATCACAAAGCATCAGATCGCTGGTCTGACGCGAGAAGCATTTGTTCGAGCAGCAACAATGAGCAATGCGAGCAATGGCTTTGCAAGAAGTGGGATCTGGCCATGTGATCGAAATGTTTTTACGGAGGATGATTTTACCGGCCATCTCCCGAATCAACAGAAGCTGGATTCTGTCCAGTCAGGAAATCAGATCTCTCAGTGGCAGCAGCAAAATCAGCAGCCTGAACAGCGACGACAACTAGGTCGGCAACAGACCCAGTCCGGTCAGCAGACTCGGCAACAGACCCAGTCCGGTCAGCAGACTCGACAACAGACCCAGTCCGGTCAGCAGACTCGACAACAGACCCAGTCCGGTCAGCAGACTCGGCAACAGACCCAGTCCGGTCAGCAGACTCGGCAACAGACCCAGTCGGATCAGCAGTCTAGACAGCAGCAGTCGGGTGCCGATGAAGATCAGTTTTCGCCTGTTCATGTTTCGGTCATAAAGACAAATCCTGACGGAAGATGTTTCTTTAGAAACGTTGCAATCAGTGTTTATCCCCAGCTGCAAGACGGAGCAAGAGATTTAGATGATTTCCTCACTGACACGCGCTTGAGAGTCAAAGAACAGCTGTGCGCTGACAAAATTAGGGTGGATGCCCTGGGGATCATCTGTGATCAGTTTTATACATATACCAACTTGCCAAATGAAGTCATCAACGCTGACATGCCTCCAAGACTTCAGTTTCAAACTTTTCAAGACAGACTCAATTACATGACAAAGCCCACAGCAATGCCTGGGGAAATAGAAATCATTGCTACGGCAAAAACTCTACAAAAACCTATTGTTGTCCTTGACAGTAATCTGCAATGCACAGCGAAGTACTGCGTGAATGACTTTAACGATGACCCTGTGTATGTTATGTTCACCAGACTTGGAGCACATGTTGGGCACTTTGATTGTGTCGTAAAGACTAACATTGCTGGTGTCCCACCCGAAGGCAGACACCAGAAACTAAGTGTAGATCATGAGTCTGTCTCACATGATCATGCCAGCAGTCCCCATGACAGTCAAGATCGGACCAGCAGTCCCCATGACAGTCAGGACCGGACCAGCAGTCCCCACGACAGTCAAGATCGGACCAGCAGTCCCCACGACAGTCAAGACCGGACCAGCAGTCCGCATGACAGTCAAGACCGGACCAGCAGTCCCCATGACAGTCAAGACCGGACCAGCAGTCCCCATGACAGTCAAGACCGGACCAGCAGTCCCCTCGACAACAGCAGCAACCTTCTTGAAGAAAATGACCATGCAGAGAAAGTGTCACTGAATGTTTCCTTTGAAGACATTTTGCCTGTCCCAAGACATCTGATTCGAGACTTACCCAGGGGATGCAAATCCCAGATCCTGACGGATTCTCCTTATAAAAATAGCCTTACTATATCTCAGAATAAAAGAAAGGCAGCAAAGCCACCAGAAGCCAAAAGGCGGAAGAAAACAAACAAAGATCTCACTGCTCCCAAAGATAATGTTTCTTGGTTTTGCTTTTTGTGTTGTGAGTCAGAAGAGGAGGATATGGTGCAGTGCCAGTCTTGTAAGAGGTGGGTGCATGCTGCCTGCTCAGCAGCTGAAGGGCACAGCTACACATGCGACTTTTGCAAGGAATAGTTTTTTCCTTCTTTGTAGATTTTTTATTCTGTATTTCGTTTTCTTTCTAAGCTGAAACAGTAATTCAGTTTAATATACACAATTAATCAAGTCGTTGGTATACGATCTGCGCTTATGTTTCTCACGAATCCGAGTGACAGATTGCTTTGATTTTTTCTTTTTTTTTTACGAAGTTTAGTGCCTAAGCAAAGACAATAATGCTGCTTTATTTTACATCATTATGTTATCCAGTTGGTTTACCCTCAGCGGGTTTTCTTTTTCCCAAAAGTTATCTCTAAGAGTGAAGAATTTCTTTGATTTTTTGTTTTTGGTTTCTTAACAATGTTTGGTCAAAGGAACCTACTCTTTGCATTAAGTCTTTAATATTGTCTTTAATTTTACTGCTTAAGCCCAGACAAACATACTGTACAACTTCATTTAAATGATTTTCCGGTTGGTTTAACTTCTGTGATTTATGTTGTTGTAGATGTTTCTGTTCTTAGAGTTTGGTCCAATTTTTACGACTATGGGGTCCGAGTATCCGACATTGGTCCAAGTTACCCGACCTGGAATAAAGATTTCAATGCACTCTCCTGCCTTCTACAGTGCTTTGTTTTCCTCCGTATTTGATGTGAGTGAGGGGGAGTTGATGTACTCAAGAACAATACCTAATATAACTTCTTTCTCAAAAGTATATCTGAAATACGAGATGATTTGCTTATGTGGTCCAATATCGGCGCCTCTCCCTTAAGCTTGGTTGGTTTGGTCACGTCACCCTCCGTGACACTCTATGTTTGACCATCCTTCAAATGTCATGATGGATGACGTAAGCTTGGTTGGTTTGGTCACGTCACCCTCCGTGACACTCTATGTTTGATAATATTCTAAATGTCATGATGGATGACGTAAGCTTGGTTGGTTTGGTCACGTCACCCTCCGTGACACTCTATTTTTGACCTTCCTTCAAATGCTTCAAATGTCATGATGGATGAGGTAGGCTTGGTTTGGTCACGTCACCCTCCGTGACACTCTGTGTGTGACCATCCTTCAAATGTCACGATGGACGACGTAAGCTTGCTTGGTTTGGTCACGTCACCCTCCATGACACTCTTGTGTGTGACCATCCTTCAAATGTCACGATGGACGACATAAGCTTGCTTGGTTTGGTCACGTGACGTCACCCTCCGTGACACTACGTTTGACCATCTTTTAAATATCATGATGGACGACGTAAGCTTGGTTGATTTGGTCACGTCACCCTCCGTGACACTCTATGTTTGACCATACTTCAAATGACCGTTTTGTAAATGTCATAATGGACAATGTCACGTGTCACGTCACCCTCCTTCGTATGACACTTTATGTTTGACAATCTTTTAAATGTCATGAATAGGGACGTCACATAATGTTTGTAGATTTCTGTCACGTCACCCTTTTGTTGTCACTCTATACTTTGGACCATCCTTCAAATGTCACATGGACGACGTAAGCTTGCTTGGTTTGGTCACGTCACCCTCCATGACACTGTGTGTGACCATCCTTCAAATGTCACGATGGACGACGTAAGCTTGCTTGGTTTGTCACGACGTCACCCTCCATGACACTGTGTGTGACTATCCTTCAAATGTCACGATGGACGACGTAAGCTTGCTTGGTTTGGTCACGTCACCCTCCGTGACACTCTATGTTTGATAAATTCTAAATGTCATAATGGATGATGTAAGCTTGGTTGATTTGGTCATGTCACCCTTCGTGATACTAAATTTGACCCTCCTTCAAATGTCACGATGGATGACGTAAGCTTGGTTAGTTTGGTCACATCACCCTCCGTGACACTGTACGTTTGACCATCCTTCAAAATGACCATTTTGTAAATGTCGTGATGGTCGACGTACGTTTGGGTGGTTTGGTCACGTGTCATGTCACCCTTCGTGACACTTTATGTTTGACAATCTTTTAAATGTCATAATGGACGACATAAGTTTGGTAGACTTCGTCACGTCACCCTCCGTGACACTCTTATGTTTGACCATCCTTCAAATGTCACGATGGACGACGTAAGCTTGCTTGGTTTGGTCACGTCACCCTACGTGACACTCTTATGTTTGACCATCCTTCAAATGTCACGATGGACGACGTAAGCTTGCTTGGTTTGGTCACGTCACCCTCCGTGACACTCTTATGTTTGACCATCCTTCAAATGTCACGATGGACGACGTAAGCTTGGTTGGTTTGGTCACGTCAACCTCCTTGACACTCTTATGTTTGACCATCCTTCAAATGTCACGATGGACGACGTAAGCTTGGTTGGTTTGGTCACGTCACCCTCCTTGACACTCTTATGTTTCACCATCTTTTAATTTGTCAGGATGATTCAAGACTACGGTTATCTTCCGTCTGAGAACTGGGCCCAACAGGCAGAACAAACGTCTTTTCTTTTATTTTCTGAAAGAAAAATGAGAATTTGTGCCCTCTATGTGTGTCCTTGTGGTGGAGAGGAAGAGCAGGACACAAACTATATTCTACAGGCCTGTGGGAATCTTGCAGGAGATATGGCAGAAGCTAACTGTCTTTGTGGATGCTTCCCAGACGATTGTCAACATCATTTCTAGAAGTGGTCTCTATGTGTTAAAAACCGAACAAACAAGAAAAAAAAAGTTTTTCGAGGCACCCTGGAAAGACAGGCTTTTACGTCTCTCTCTCTCTCTGTGTCTCTGTCTCTGTCTGTCTGTCTGTCTGTCTGTCTCTGTTTGTCTTCTTTTTCTTCTTCTTCTCTCCTCTCCAGACACACACACATACACACACACATACACACACACACACAAACATATCTATATACATACATATACATACATACATGTATAAATATGTGTGTATATATATAAGTGTGTACACATACATATTTGGAGGTATGTAAGTTGTATTATGTCTGTATGTATATACTGCTAGTTATGCTTCATGTTTACGTGTCAGAACCTGTATCTTAAACATACGGATATCTTGCCGGAGATTGGGAATGTTTTCACAACGTGGTTGTGTTTACGCTCTGCTGTTTTGTTTGACATAGGTCTGTATAACAAAATATTTGAAAAAGAGAGTTTGAACTGAAATATATGAATTTAAGAACCCACAGAGAAAAATGTTTGGCTTCAGCACTTGCTCGATAAACAGAACCAGGTTACTCTTTGGCCAGCTGCTGGCACTTAATGCTGAGTAGGAAAATGAGCTGGCATCTTTGTCGTGCTACTTTTCCCCCACTCCTCCATCCCCACGCACAAAAATACGTACATCCTCACACACAGACACAAAAACCACAAAACACACACAAGACAGACAAAAACACACATAACACAACATAACCACACACATACACACACACACACACACACAACACACACACACACACACACACACACACACACACACATACACACATACAACACACACACACAACACACACAACACAACACACACAACACACACACACACACACGCACCACACACACACAACACACACACACGCACACACACACACACACAACACACAAACACACACAACACACACACACAGACACACACACCACACACACACACACACACACAACAACACACACACACACACACACACACACACACACACACACGCACGCACGCTCGCACGCACGCACGCACACACACACAACATCCACCGAATACAGCCCTGCTCATCACTGAGAGGTGCTGTCTTGTAAACTGATGGGCATCTGCGTCCTCATCCTTCAGACGTCTCTCTTTGCACGTCTGTGCATTTACGCCTATCTACACATAACAGGATGCATAGGAATATGCATATATTCCGCACACTTCCACAACATTTAATCAGCTACCTGATATTTACCGCAAGGTTAAGCTGCTCACAGTGAAGGTCGTTCTCCGAGATTTAGTCTTTTCGGATCTTCACTTTAACGTCCTTGGGGTCACGTACATCAGGACGGTTTGTTGAAGCTACGTCCTCGAAGACTGAAGACTCATTCGTACTATCGTCGCGTGGACTTCTGCCAGCGGTGTCTGCGCCTCTAAAGCTCTGAGAGTGTTGGGACTGTTGGAAACTCGTGCTTCTGTCGGCAGACTGAGCGGGATCGGATTCCCACAACATAGATCTGATCAGGGTTAAGGCCGTGCTTAGCTCGTTGCTTTCAGCATTTATATCTTCTACTCCGGAAGCGTCTGGTTTGCCTGCCTTGGTTTCGGAATAGCTCTTTTCTTGTATTCCTGAAACGACCTGTTTTTCAGGGACAGGGACTTCCGGCGTTTTCGGCACACTAGTAGTCGGCTTTTTTACGTCGGGGACGTCCTCCTTCATCTGGATATCGGAACGACGATCAGTGCTGGTGGTACCCTTGGAAGTGACCGAGGGGTCGTCCCCCAAGTAGATGCCAGCTTGCTTTACCTCGTCTGGTGAGATATCCGGCACGGATACATCGTTCATCTTGAACTTGACGGGATCCTGTAATGCACTGCCTTCCATGCTGGTGGAACCCCGCTTCCCGGTATCGTAAGTCAAAGATTTTCTGGCCTTGAATGAAAAGGTGAATTTGGACATTGCATTGGTGGAACCCTGGTCTGTCTTGTTGCCCCCGTCTACCATCGCCCGGGCGTCGGTGGTTTCGAGTCTGGGGGATACTGAAGAGGGAGCCTTCAACTGCATCTGGGTCAGGGTGCCTTGAGCTACAGATTGTCCTGTAGTTCCTGTTGACTTGCCCAGGTCTTGCTCTGAGTCTACCCTGATCAGCTTGAAGCATGCCGCTCGGATTATAGCGGGTATGCACGTGGCATTGCGTAACCATCGTCTGTACTCCTTTTTCACCTGATACAGAAGGCATTAACAAAATGCACAACATTCAGACAGGCTGATAAGTTCAAATATATAGGAACGGTCATCTCACCAGACTGCTGATGCACATCGGAAATAGCCAGCAGAATCGGCCAAGCCAAAACAGCATTCAAAAGCATTCTTACCAACAATTGCCTATCAGTTAACATCAGGAAGAGCGTTCTTGAATGTTATATAGAATTGATACTGTCATACGGTTGTAAGGTCTGGATAGTCAACACGCAAAGCCAGAACAAGATTGAGGCAGCCGAAACGTGGTTTCTAAGAAGAATGTCCAGAGTTCCATAGACAGCAAAGAAAACAAACGAGACAATCATGATGGAGGCAGACACAAGAAGATCACTGGTAAAGAAAATTAGGAAAAGACAAACAACATTTATAGGATATTTTATCAGGTAAAGGGAACATGCTAAGAGTTGTGGGTTCGAATCCCGGGGTGTGCTGCATTAAAAGTGGCCTTCTCACTGTCCCATCTTAACATCATTGTTGTTCTTGTGGTGTCAGTATAGTTTCAGATAAATCCCCCTTCCCGCACTTCCATGGGATGATTATCCCCGTCGGTCATACTACGTGAGGTGGGTGCTGACGTATTTCTGAATCAAATCATTCAAAAAACAAAACAAAAAGAAGAAGAAGAAGAAAAAAACATGGCTACCGATACCACACCAATCATCTTAGATCTCTCTCCACATTTTCCAGCCCTACAGAAGGCCACTTATATAGAACCAATACTGTTGTACGGTTGCGAGGCGTGAACAGTCAACAAGCAAAGCCAGAACAAGATTGAGGCAGCCGAGATGAGGTTTCTAAGAAGAATGTTGAGAGTTCCATGGACAGCAAAGAAAACAAACGAGACAGTCTTGATGGAGGCAGACACAAGAAGACCATTCATAAGGACGTTTAGGAAAAGACAGGCAACATTTATAGGTCATTTTATGTGGAAAGGGGTATCGGAGCACCTGGTCGCAACGGGAAAGCTGGAAGGAAAGAGAGCACCAGGTAGACCCAGAGAGAAAATACTAGACGGACTTGCAGAGCGGCTGAGGACAAGGAGGGCGGAAGAGATACTTGAGGCAACAAGGGATAGAGACAGATGGAAGTCCATAATCGCCAACGCCATGCGGCAAGGCAGCTGCTGATGATGATGATATTGATGACAGAAGGCCAGGCAGACGTGACCTTTTCACAGCTCTGAGACTGGAGGCTGCTTGCACAAAGGTCTTTTCTCTCTGACCAACGCTGCAGGTGTCTGTATCGGCCTGGTCGATGCCAGAGTATACTGTGAAAGGAAACGTATAGCACAGCCCTGTCACCACAGTATTAATCCAGAATGCAAGTCCTTAGCATCATAATTGTCGTTCCTATCGTCATGCATCTCCATAGCATTCTGAAAAAGAAATTGGCAGAGACTATTTGACCACCAAAGTGCGTAGAAGATGATGCAAAAAGAAAAGAGAAAAGTGAAAAAAGAGACCCCGCCCCACTTCAGTCAGAATCAAATTCGTGAAGTCAGATTGGAAGGCAAGGATTCCACCGATGCACTAACGAGATGATGATGATGATGATGATGATGATGATGATGATGATGATGATGATGACGACGACGACGACGACGACGACGATGATGATGATGATGATCATCATCATCATCATCGTCGTCGTCGTCGTCGTCGTCATCATCATCATCATCATCATCATCACAATATTCATATGGCGCCAAATATTGACAATTCAAATTAAAGCGCACCCACGAATCAGACATCCGCATGCCATCAACGCACACCACCTTACAACACGAGGGGAAAAAAAAAAGAAAACACAGCACACACACACACTCTCACACTCACACAAACTGATGGACAGGGGCAGTTGAAAAATTCGTTGTCGGAAAAAGAGGTGGGTTTGAAATTGGATTTAAATGCAAAAAGGGTACATGATAGGCTAAGGGAGAATGGAAATAGTTTATTCCAGGCAGATGATCCAGAAACAGCCAAAAAGAACGCTTGCCGACAGTTGACAGTTTAAATCTAGGAGCCTGAAGGGAAAGAGTATCTGAAGCTGAGCGCAAGAGGCGAGTTGGCATATAAATGTTGATGTTGTCGCAAAGATATGATGGAGCAGACTGGTGAATACATTTGTAACGCAAGGTATCCAGCTCATATTCAGTTCTATTTTAAACAGGCAGCCAGGGCAGAAAACGAATGAGAAAACTGACATGATCGAACTTTTGCTTCCCGAGGACAAGACGAGTTGCTGAGTTTTGTGTGTGTTGCAGACAGAGTAGAGAAGAAACTGGCAATCCAGCAAGAAGAGCGTTACAATAATCAAGTCGAGACAAAATAAGAGATGTCACAAGCTTAGATGCAACCTCAGTTGAAAGATATCCTCAAATGTAACCAATATCGGAAGCACGGGAAGGGAGAGGGGTAGGAAGAGGGTTAGAGACCCTTGTCCTTTGAGCATGCAATGAAAGCTGAAGATGAAGACGCCCTGGAGGTGTGGGTAAGGCGGTAGGAAGAGGGCTAGAATTCCTTTGTGCTTTTTGCCACCTACCTTGTCATTGAATATGCAATGAAAATTGGAGATGAAGACGCCCTGGAGGGGGGAGAGGGAGGTAGGAAGGTGGCAAGAGATCGTTTGTGCCTTTGCCACCTACCTTGTCATTGAGCATGCGATGAAAGACGCCCTGGAGGGGGGTAGGGAGGTAGGAAGAGGGCTAGAGATCCTTTGTGTCTGCACCTACCTTGTCATTCAGCATGCATGAAAGACGCCCTGGTAGGGGGGGTGGGGAGACAGGAAGAGGGCTAGAGATCCTTTTTGCCTTTGCCACCTATCTTGTCATTGAATATACGATGAAAGATGAAGATGAAGACGCCCTGAAGATGAGGGTGGAGAGGTGGGAAGAGGGCTAGAGACCCTTTGTACCTTTGCCATCTACCTTGTCATTGATCATGCAATGAAAGATGAACATGAAGATGCCCTGGGGGTGTGGGGGAGGTGGGAAGGTAGTTAGAGACCATTATGAAGATGCAGACGCCCTGAAGGTGGGTTTAGGGAGGTAGGAAAAGGGCTGGAGACCCTTTGTGTCTTTGCCATCTACCTTGTCATTGATTATGCAATGAAAGATGAAGATGAAGACGCCCTGAAGGTGGGGGTATGTAAGAAGAAGGCTAAAGACCCTTTGTGCCCTTGCCACCTACCTTGTCATTGAGCATGCAATGAAAGATGAAGATAAAGATGAAGACGCCCTGGAGGTGGATTTAAAGAGGTAGGAAGAGGGCTAGAGACCCATTGTGTCTTTGCCATCTACCTTGTCATTGAATATGCAATGAAAGATGACGATGAAGATGTCCTGGAGGTGTGGGTGGAGAGGTAGGAAGAGGGCTAGAGACCCGTTGTGTCTTTACCATCTACTGTATCATTGAATATGTAATGACAGATGAAGATGAAGACGCCCTGGAGGTGTGGGTGGAGAGGTGGGCAGAAGACTAGATATCCTTTGTGCCTTTGTAATCTACCTTGTCATTGAATATGCAATGAAAGATGAACATGAAGATGAAGACGCCCTGGAGGGGGGAGGTGGGAAGAGGGTTAGAGACCCTTATGAAGATGAAGACGCCCTGAAGATGGGGGGGGGGGGGGGGGCAGAGGTAGGAAGATAGCTAGAGATCCTTTGTGCCTTTGCCACCTACCTTGTCATTGAATATGTATTGAAAGATGAAGACGCCCTGGAGGTGGGAGGGGGGGGGGCAGAGGTAGGAAGATAGCTATAGATCCTTTGTGCCTTTGCCACCTACCTTGTCATTGAATATGTAATGAAAGATGAAGACGCCCTGGAGGTGGGAGGGGGGGGGGGGGGGCAGAGGTAGGAAGATAGCTAGAGATCCTTTGTGCCTTTGCCACCTACCTTGTCATTGAATATGTAATGAAAGATGAAGACGCCCTGGAGGTGGGAGGGGGTGGCGGAGGTAGGAAGATGGCTAGAGATCTTTTGTGCCTTTGCCACCTTCCTTGTCATTGAATATGTAATGAAAGATGAAGATGAAGACGTCCTGGAGGTTGGGGGTGGTGGTGGCGGAGGTAGGAAGATGGCTAGAGATCTTTTGTGCCTTTGCCACCTACCTTGTCATTGAGCATGCAGTGATAGATGAAGATGAAGATGCCCTGACTGCCGTTGAGAATAACGAAGATGTAGGCAAAGATCAACGTCTCTCCTCCGCCAAAGCTGAAGATACCAAAGAGCCAGCTGATGCCCAA
The DNA here is from genome assembly GCA_030674185.1 of Monoplex corrugatus. Classification (NCBI taxonomy): domain Eukaryota; kingdom Metazoa; phylum Mollusca; class Gastropoda; order Littorinimorpha; family Ranellidae; genus Monoplex; species Monoplex corrugatus. Next base: position 9,991,753 of record JAPXFY010000032.1, on the reverse strand, counting down.
TAGACACAGCAGTGAGATGGCGCCTTTGATCTGCATCTGCAGTGCCCTCCAACCAGGAATGTCTTTCCGCCCCCTGACCACACACATATGCATAACCACACAGACAGACAGACACACACACACACACACATGCACAAACACACGCACAGACACATGCATAAACACACACAGACACATAAACAAACACACTTACATACAGAGACATAAACACACACACACACACACACACACACACACACACACAAATACTTACATAAAAACACACACGAACACATAACTCACACAAACATACACACACACACACACACACACACACACACACAAACAAACAAACAAACAAACAAACAAACACACACAAACAAACACACACAAACAAACACACAAACAAACACACACACACACACACAATCCATACACACATGCAAACACATAAACACACACGCACATACACACACAACACATACACACACACACAACACAAACACACACACACACACATACACACACACACACACACAGACTTTCGATGTTGCTGGTGTTGTTCATGTTGTTGTTGTTGGTAGTGTTGTCGCTGTAGTTGTTGTTGCTGCTGCTGTTCTTGATCATATCATTTTTTAATTTTTTTTTAGGATCATTGCACTCAGGGGGGGGAGGGGGGGTCACCTTTGAGCTCACCTTTTTTTTTTTTTTTTTTGCGTCCCATTTTCTACGCCAATTTAATGGCCACAGAAACTGAAACAGTTTTTATTATGCGATGATGGTGATGTCGATGTGGATGATAATCATGATGCTATGGAGTTCCATCTAGGATTGAGACTGCGTGACAGGGTTGTACTCTATGATTACTATCATAATATATCCTGGCGTCAACCAGGTCCGAGAGATACAAACACCTGCGGTGTTGGTCAGAAGATTGAGCAACACCCTCAATGATGCATCCGCTAAGCGGATGAGACTCGACTGTGTGGTTCCAGTCTTCCCAATGAGCCCATAGCACGCCCAACTCTTGGCAGAAGCCGGTTTGAGCCGAAAAATCCCACACTGATTTTTGAAGGTACTGATGGGGATTCGAACCCACAACCTTCCAGTCGGTAGTCCGTTGCGTTAACCACTACACTACGGCGACTGGTGATCATATCATTATCTTATTCTGACTTATTTATTCATTTATTTTTGGTTTTTTGGTTCGGGCATTTTTTTTCTCACTCATGTGTAGCCAGGCTACTCTTTTTGCTCGTCCCCACACTGTGCAAACGTTACGTTGCTGCGCAGTCTGCACGCTCCATCTTCAGTGGATTTACCCAACTCTGAAGGCAGTGGTATTCAGAAATCTACCATTTAACAGGAATGGAGATATTCCTGTACAGTGGTGCATTTCAGAGATAACTTTCTTTCCTCAAAAGTAGACGACAGACTGACGGGGGGTGGGGGGGGGGGGGGGCTATGATTTAATGGAAATATTGTTTTCATCATGTTAATAGGCAGCTGAGGCTTTGTGCATTTACGGGGGGGGGGGGGGGGGGGGGGGGCTTTTTGTGACGTGAGACAAGTCTGTACAGAGTGGCTAGTTGTGTTTTGCTTCAGACTTTTAATTACGTATTTCTGTTATTTTTCTGTTATTTTTTCTGTCTTTCGTTTTAGGATAAGCTACAGAGATATACATGACACTTGCATATGACCAACTAAAGATAGTTCCAATGAGAGACTGATACATTTCTAGAATAAGATGAAAAAAATACAGACTAGGTAAAACATAGGCTAGGTAAGACCTCAGGACCTGGCCAGCCCATGGGTTTATGTGCAGGCTTAAGGCTTGTGCCGTAATTACCATACATATGACACCTGTGACGTTAGTGCATATGGAATTGATTTTGAGCGCGGAGACGTCATCTTGAGAAAGCATCTGTCTCTCTTTTTGTCTGTCTGTCTATCTATCTCTCAATCTGCCTGTCTGTATGTCTGTCTGTCCGTCTGTCTCTGTCTGTCTATCTATCTAGCTATATGTCTGTCTGTTTGTCGATCTATCTATATGTATCTATGTATATATATATGGGGGGGGGAGAGAGAGAGAGAGAGAGAGAGAGAGAGAGAGAGAGAGAGAGAGAAGGCGAGAGATAAGGGGATTAGAGAATAAAAGAGAGAATGAAAGAGAGTGAATGCGAGAGAGAGAGATGGGGGTGAAAGAGTTTTGAAATAGAGAGAGACAGAGGCAGAGAGACAGACGGACAGAGAGAGAGAGAGAAAGTGAGTGAGTGAGTGCGAGAGCGAATGATCGTGAGAGAAAGTTTTGAGAAGACAGACAGACAGCCAGCCAGCCAGCCAGCCAGACAGACAGAGAACTTACGAGGTACGGTAGTGACGAATCATTTTGACAATGGCGATCGTAAGCATGATGCTGTTGCAGAGAATAATGAAGAGGACAGGGCCCACGAAACATAAGTGGAACCACTTTTCTGTAGTCAGCCAGCATACCGTGTCTGTTCCGTATCCCTGTACCACACACACCAACGAACATCCTCATATTTTGTTTCCAGCACATGTTGTCACGACCATGTTATAGAAGACCATTGATAAAGAAGATTAGGAAAAGACAAGCAACATATATAGATCATTTTAT
>JAPXFY010000032.1:9969136-9979136 GCA_030674185.1 Monoplex corrugatus | reverse complement strand
GATCTAGACAGCTAATGGACAGCAATGCTGGAAGTCAATGGACACCCAACAAAGTTCAAGTTAGACACGGGAGCTTCAGTCTCAGTTGTCACTAATAAAGAACCGTGGGCTGCAGGGACAAACTGTGTAAAACTGCAGAAAAAAATTCTTCGTGGTACAGGGGGATCATCTGTATCACCACTTGGCTCTATACATGCTACACTCAGATACCATGGCAGGACTGTCCAAGAGACGATATACATCCTGAATGATAAACCTTGCTGTCTCCTCGGCAGACATGCTTGCATAAAACTGGGACTAGTGAAACGTGTTGATATGATCAACACACCGTCACCAGCACATTCTATCAAGGATGAGTTCCCAGATCTATTCTCTGACCTGGGGAGGATCAACAATTCGTACAAAATAAAGCTTCGGGATGATGCACGGCCAGTTTGTATTTATACACCCAGGAAGATTTCCCATCCACTCATTCCAAAAGTCAAAGCAGAACTGGAATCCATGGTGAAGCAGGGAGTCATCACGCCAGTCCATGAACCAACAAGCTGGTGTTCTGGTATAGTGGTGGTCCCAAAACCCAATGGGGCAGTCCGAATTTGTGTTGATCTCACTCACCTCAGCAAGGCTGTACAGAGAGAAATTCACCCAATGAGCTCAGTTGACGAAAGCCTTGCAAAACTGGGAAACAGCCGAATCTTCATCAAGCTAGATGCAAAAAGTGGCTTCTGGCAGATCCCACTTTGTCTAGAAACAAAGCTTCTCACTACGTTTCTGACACCTTTTGGTCGTTTCTGTTTCAACAGATTACCATTTGGCATTAGTTGCTGCCAATGCCTCCTCCTCTATTGTGGCATAATTCTTCTCTGCGTCACTGAGGGAGCGAGAAATGTAGCAAGTGTTGGTGACGGTGTGTTGATCATACCTGAGATTTTTCAGAGAATGATGTCTGAAATACTGATCGACCTCAAAGGTGTAATATGTCACATGGATGACATTCTCGTCCATGCACCTGATCAGGCAACACATGATCAACAATTACATGAAGTTCTACAGTGACTACAAAATGCAGGAGTCACACTGAACGACAAATGTGATTTCTCAACAAAAAAAAACTCTGTGAAATACTTGAGCCACATCATTGACGAACATGGCATTCGATCTGACCCAGACAAGGTAAACGCCATCAAGAACTTCCCAGTCCCTACCACAGTCATTGAACTACAGAGGTTTATGGGAATGGTAAACCAGCTGGCAAAGTTTGTCCCCAGTCTGGCTGAAATCAATGCTCCTCTTCGTCAACTTCTCCACAAAGATGCTACATGGTTGTGGGGTCCAGATCAACAGTCAACATTTGAACAAATCAAACAGTTACTCATCTCTCCTCAGTTTCTGGCTCACTATGATCCTCAAAATCCCACCATCATCGCCACAGATGACTTCCAATTCTGGCATTGGAGCTGTTCTCCTTCAGATACAAACTGATGGATCACAACGTTCCACTTGCTACATTTCTCGCTCCCTCAGAGACGCAGAGAAGAATTATGCCACAATAGAGAAGGAGGCATTGGCAGCAACCTGGGCATGTGAAAGACTCAGCGATTATACTCTTGGCCTTACGTTCACAGTAGAAACTGACCGTAAACCCCTGGTCCCACTTCTTAGTACTACAGAACTTCACAAAATGCCACCCCGTATTTTTCGCTTCAGGTTGCGTCTCATGAGATGCAACCCCAAAATTGTCCACGTGCAGGGAAAATGCAAATCATCGCTGACACTCTATCCAGAGCACCTGTAGATGAATCTGATTCAGCTGATGTGAATCTCCTTGATGAAGTCACGGCATTCGATAAACAGACCATGGAGATCTTGCCAGCAACGACAAAGAAACTGCACGAAATAAGAACAAAACAAGCAGAAGACGAAGTTCTGCAGGAAATACGCAGCTACACTCTTCAAAACTGGCCAGCCTACATGCCAGAGAATCCTGCTCTAAAGCAGTACTGGATGAATCGTGAACATTTTACAATTGTTGACAACATGCTACTCTTTGATGATCGACTTGTCATCCCGAAGTCCATGAGAATAGAAATTCTCAATCGACTTCACACTGGCCATCTAGGCATCACAAAATGCAATGGGCTCGCAAGATCATCAGTGTGGTGGCCAAATATCACCTCTGACATAGAAGAGATGGTGTGAAAATGTCAAATTTGCGCCACACACCGTCCGGATCAAAAGGAACCCCTCCTTCCATCATCCTTTCCAGATCGCCCATGGTCACGCTTAGGGATGGACCTTCTTGAACTCTTTGGCAAGACTTACTTGGTCGTTGTAGACTATTACTCCAGGTGGATTGAGGTCAAACCTCTCAGCAAACCTACAACTACTGCAACAATCCACCAAATCAAGAGTGTATTTGCAGCTCAAGGTATACCATATGTAGTGGTCTCCGACAACAGTCCTCAGTTTGCTTCTCATGAATTTTCTGAGTTTGCTTCAATATATGGCTTCACACATGTGACAAACTCGCCCAAACACCCCCAGTCAAATGGGGAAGCAGAGAGAGTAGTACGAACACTCAAGCAATTACTAAAGAAGAACAAAGATCCGTACCTTGCCCTCGACATGTACAGGGCAACACCTCTCCAAAACGGACTATCACCTGCTGAGCTCCTCATGGGCAGAAAACTGCAAACTATACTACCAATTTTCCCCAATATCCTGAAGCCTTACAACTCAGGTCATGACTTGATAGAGGAAAGAGGCAGCGATCAAGGAAAAGTCACGAAACAACTTCAACCAACGACATGCTGCAAGAAGACTGCCAGCTCTTCAACCTGGTGACCCGGTATGGATCCGCGACATGCAACGCCCAGGCACTGTCATCTCCACCACTAATGAACCTCGTTCGTACATCATCAGGACTCCAAAGGGAACGGTGAGACGCAACCGAGCAGCAGTCATAGCCATCCCGTTGGTCAAAGACAATCCTCCACCAACACCAGTGAGCCCAACACCAGTGTCACCACCAAGACAATGGGTGCACCCACCAGTGACAGTACATCGTACACTAGATGTACACACATCGCCCACAAACCAAACATCATTGCCAAAACAATCGGTGCAATCACCAGTGACTGTACAATGTACACCAGATGTATACACAACAGACATGCATCAACTATCGCCAGCTCCAGCTTCAACAGACACACCACTGAGTTCCAGACAACACTTCACCAGATATGGAAGACGAATAGTCAGACTAACAAGACTTGGATCTGTAATGGAACTCATACCAAAGAAAAATTGACACATACTTTGACATAACTCATACAGTTAAAATTCACAAATATGAATATATAGAGAGAGAGACTTGAAAGGGAGGTGTCATCATCATCATAGGCGTCCTTCAGTCTCGGAAGACTATGGAGTTGCGCTCTGGGTGCCTATTCTGGTGCAGCGCCGGGTGTGGCTGGCCAGTGCGACGCGGGAATGACAGTCCCTGTGGCAGAGGGCACAGATGAAGTCTGACGCTGGTCTGTCTGCCTGGGCTGCAGCCTTTCTTCTCGTTCTCTTTTCCTCGTGCCGCTGAGCGAGTGTCTCTTCGAACTTGGAGAGACCTTTCTGCACAGTCTGTCTCCAGGCTGACCGTTCGAGGGCTGTTGCTTCCCAGTTGTCTTTGTCGATATTCAAGGCTTTTAGGTCCCTCTTGCACACGTCTTTGAATCGCAGCTGTGGTCTGCCTGTGGGACGTTTTCCCTGCACCAGTTCTCCGTAGAGGAGGTCTTTGGGGATCTGTCCGTCGTCCATGCGCACGGCATGGCCAAGCCAGCGCATGCGTCTCTGTTTCAGCAGCGTGTACATGCTGGTGCATCCAGCTCTTTCCAGGACAGTGTTGTTCGGGACCTTGTCCTGCCAGGTGATGTTTAGAATGCGTCGGAGGCTACGCATGTGAAAAGCATTGAGCTTTTGCTCTTGTCGGGCACGCAAAGTCCAGGACTCGCTGCCATACAGGAGGGTGCTCACGACGCAGGCTCTGTAGATCTGGATTTTTGTGTGCTCAGTCAGCTTGCTGTTGTTCCATGCTTTCTTCGTCAGTCTGGTCATGGTGGTAGCTGCCTTGCCGATGCGCCTGTTGAGCTCTATGTCAAGTGAGAGGGTGTCTGAGATTGTTGAGCCCAGATAAACAAAGTCATGGACGACATCCAGTTCATGGTCATTGATGCTGATGGCTGGGGGAGAGTCAACATCCTGTCCCATGACCTGTGTTTTCTTCAAGCTTATGGTAAGCCCAAAGTTTTGGCAGGCATCGCTGAAGCGAGTCATGAGCTGCTGTAGGTCCTCAGCTGAGTGGGCGGTTACTGCCGCGTCGTCTGCAAAGATGAAGTCACGCAGGCACCTCAGCTGGACTTTGGTCTTGGCTCTTAGTCTGGAGAGGTTGAAGAGCTTACCGTCTGTCCTGGTTCGGAGGTATATGCCTTCAGCTGCAGGACCGAATGCGTGTTTCAGCATCACAGCAAAAAAGATTCCAAACAGGGTGGGAGCCAGGACGCAACCCTGTTTCACTCCGCTCCGTATGTTGAAGGCAGCTGATGTTGAGCCGTCAAAGACGACGGTGCCTTTCATGTCTTCGTGGAAGGATCTGATGATGCTGAGAAGTTTGGGTGGACATCCAATTTGGGAAAGGATTTTGAAGAGGCCATCCCTACTGACCAGATCGAAGGCCTTTGTGAGGTCTATGAAGGCAACGAAGAGTGGCTGCCTTTGCTCCCTGCATTTCTCCTGAAGTTGTTTGAGGGAGAAGATCATGTCTATAGTGGATCTGTTGGCACGGAACCCGCACTGCGATTCAGGGTAGACTTGCTCTGCGAGTACCTGGAGCCTCTTCAGTACTACTCGTGCGAAGACTTTCCCAACGATACTGAGGAGGGATATGCCGCGATAATTATTGCAATCGCTTCTGTCACCTTTGTTTTTGTACAGTGTGACGACGTTAGCATCCCTCATGTCTTGTGGTACTTCGCCTTCACTCCAACAGAGGCAGAGGGAGGTGTAGCATAGGCTTATTATGACGAACACAAAATCACCCTCGCAACCATTGCTAAGCTTATCCGACGTTACTAGGAAACATGACTTGTACACTTCGGGAGAGATCAACAACGTCTCGATCGTACTGAAAAGGATCTAGCTCTGACTCCGTTCAACATACAACATACAACCCTGTCTGTCTGTCTGTTTGTCTCTCTCTTTCTGTCTGTCTCTGTCTCTGTATCTGTCTCTCTCTTTCTGTCTCTCTCTCTTTCTCTATCTCTCTCCCTACCTTTCTTTTTTTATCTCCCTTTGTTTACTCTTTCTTTTTCGTCATTTTTTTTATCTTCTATCTCTCTCTATTTTTCGGAACCTGTGTAACCCAGCCCTGGGATCCAGTCCTTGGACAATGCCTTTCAATTTCATGACGTTGTTTGTTTGCGTGTGTTAGATGAGAGGACAGAATCTTCATGATTTTCAGCATTTGCTGTGTGTTGAAAAGAGGACAGTGTCTCTGTGGCAATGTTTGCTTGCGCATGGTGAAGGAGAGGACAGTGGCTCACCTTGTCTGACACCTGGTCGACGCCAACCAGAAAGAAGGTCTGCGCCAGGCCCAGGGAGAGGACCAGGTGGGTATGGATGGTGGTGCGGTCTGACTTCAGGTTGCGGAAGGAGACGAAGGTGAGGAAGGACAAGAAGAGACAGATGATGGACACGATGCATAAGATGTAGGTCAGGATGTCCAGGATCATCCTGTTCTCTTTGGATGTTGGCTCTCGACCCAAACTCATGAGCACGGAGAAACTGGTAAGGTGGTTACACTGGCACTGCACGTGGGTGGAGTTGAGCTGTACGGAGAAACAGCCCATGGCGCTGGGCACGCTCCCCCCAGGCCGCAGGGACATGCACGTGGGCACGATTGTGATCTGGTCTTGCAGAATCTTCATGGTGAGGGTCAAATTATCACTCAATGTCCTGGAACTGTTTCGCTGGCCCGATGTTTGTAAGGAATCGTGGATCTTCTGAACGGATATAATCATGAAATCTGTGTTCACCCTCTGCTTTTCACCCGTCGCTCCATCAGCAAGCAGCTCCATGGATTCATTGGCAAGTAAATTCCCAAAAAAGTTGCCTGTCTTCCTAAAAATGGTTGAAGAGACAGAGACCGATTTGCCGTCAGCTAAAGTGACCAAGCTGTTCCTGGAGAATTTGAAGCTGTTGTCATGGAAGGAATACAGAATGTCTTTGTCGGAGGAAAACAGATTCGGCTTGTTGAAGATCAGTTCCAGGCTTTCTGAAAGAACTATGCGAATTTCGCCCTCGTCCAGTGTGGAAGCTATAAACGGAATCACTTCTTCGAAAGTTGAGATTAACTTGATCAGCATTTTCGACCGGACGATGTCAGAGACCGAAGCATTCAGCACGATCTCTGCTATCTCAATGGCAATCTTCAGTAACTTGTCAGCCAGCTGTTTCCTTTTTAGGGGGTTTGTCACATTCACTATGATCCGTTTCAGAGCCTGACTAGTGTCGGAAAGTGTATTTACCACCTGTGAAATTGCGTCCGCATCGCCCGATTCTGTGGTTTTGCTCTCCTGGCTAATTTTGTCCAAATTGTTGGTCAGGTCAGCAGCTGAAACAATTTTTCCGACTTGTGATTTACAGGTGTAAACAGATTCACTCTTTGTACTGTAAGTGCACTTTAAAGCAGTCCCGAAGCTTTTGGGAGAACACCCGTAGATCAGAGTCATCTGCCTTCTGAAGCGCTGGGTCCCTGGTTCTCTCTCTCCCCATCCCCACACTGCCGATATCAGCACCACTACTAGCAGCTGGCCCCCAGAGAGCAGGCTCATTCTGCTGTCACTGATTTTAGGAGTCAAATGCTTATGGAGAAGCAGTCAACGACTTTTCTTGTTTGTTTTTTTCCATAGCACACAAACACACGAAGGCGACACAGTTAAAGAGGCAATTTCCACCAGTCAGTGTGGTAAAGAAGAAAGGTATATTCCCTGGATCGACAAGGATGGATAATCCGCAGTGTTTCCATCGATGCGCGGGCTGTTAGCTAGATCTAGCTCAATGTCAAATATGATTTGTGACGTTCACCAGACGATGTCGGGCGTCCGACTGGTTATGCACAAGTCTGAATAAGTGATGAATCCGATGAGCCATTAGTTAGATGTCAAATCGTGACCTCATTTGTGTGTGTGCGGTCAAGACATGAAAGAGAAACATACCAAATGGGGCAGCAGAATGTTTTGAAGAAAACTCGATGTCTGTGGTGTGATACGTCTAACTTATCCGGTGAAACAGAAGTGCGTCAAAACATGTATGACATCATGTCTAAGACTATGACGTCATGACCTAGTCACGTTCAGAACACAGCTACATTTCATTACACGTAGTGGAATTTGGTCCAAAATGTCAGGATTGTGTTTTGTACGCGTGAGAAAAAATATTACATTGTTATCATAAGTTCATGAGTTTCATTTCATTTGAGCTTTTAGCCTGTAAAGACTGGGAGCTTGGAGTTTGGGCAAGACAGAATCGTCATCATCATCATGTGGCATGTGTCTTGCCTCATGGCGTTGGCGATCATGGCCCTCCATACAAATCTATCTTTTGTCGCTGCAAATAAAAATGTCTCCTATCCTTTCTGTTCTCATCCTCTCCGCAAAACCGTCTAATATTTTCTCCCTGGGTCTACTCGGTGCTGTTTTTACCTCTAGCGTTCTTGTGACTAGGTGCTCACAATTTTCTGCCCTCATAAAACTGTGTTGTAAATAATTATTGCTTGTCTTTTCCAAGTCTTCAAGACGCATATCTGAATCAAAGCGACTGTCAGCGTTCAAGCAAATACGATTCAGAAAAACACAAACATAAAATCATAATACGTGTTTAAAATAACAATACAAGACAGGCGCAAATTTTCGACCAACTAAATATTGTCTTCACCTAATTGATAGATAGCTGAGCATTTGTACATTGACTGGGAGGGGGGGTCTCTCATGTAAGACGAGTTATACAGAATAGCTAGTTGTGTTGTCTTTCAGACCTTTACTTATTTATTTATGTATTTAATTTCTATATATGTTCCTTTTTTATAGGTAAGATACACACATAGACATGTCATCTACATGTAACCAAGATAATTCCAGTGGTAGGCAGATACAATACCAGTATAAGACATAGACTAGGTAAAACATAGTCTAGCCAAGGCCTCAGGACATGGCCAACTCATGGCTTTATGTGCATGTTTAAGGTTTGTGCCATGATCACCACACACATGGCACCTGTGACGTTAGTGCCGTGGACGAGATTGTGACCACATATCCAAAGATTGAAATTGCTCTTAGCACAATAGCACCAGTGAGGGACAGGGTTCTTCGAACAGAAATAGATCTTTTGAACGCCTTGCTTCACTCCGAGCTTCATGGTCGCAACAACATCACCTTCTTGGATCATGGCAATTTAAAATCAAAATTCAACTTTACTTTCAGGGACACTGTACATCCGAATCGGTTTGGCTCATCCATCCTTGCCAGGAACATCGGCAGACATGTGCACAGTGTCCTCTGGGAGAAACAAAAGCGAAAACCTCGTCATCACCACATCAGGAGGTCTCCAAACACCCCATTCACCGCCTGTGACAATCGCTACAATACTTTCTACTATTCAAGAACACCCCATTTCAATCGGTACCAGTGTCTATGGTGGAATGGTAACATCTCTCAACAGAATTTTTTCCATCCATTTAGAGACCTCTATGACTGACGCTACGCAGATGACACAGGATTACTGGCAGACAACATTACAGGCTCTAGGAGGATCCTGTACAGGGTAGACCGGGTTGGAAAGGCAGCTGGGCTGGACTTAAATTCAAAGAAGACAAAAGTTATGCATGTTGCAGGCAAATATAACACTAGACAGGACCAGATCATGCTAAACCAAGTCCCTCTAGAAAATGTCAAGGACTTTAGATATTTAGGTTCAGTCAAGACACACGATGGAACATGCTCAAAAGACATAAAGATGAGAATTGGAATGGCCAAGAACAGTATGGTTCAATTGAACAATATTTGGAAAGACCACAGCATAACAGCAGACCTTAAGATAAAACTCTTAAAATGTCTTGTCTGGCCAGTGATGTTATACGGCTGCGAGGCATGGACAATGAAGAAAGAGGATGAAAGACGAGTGGAAGCAGCAGAGCTGTGGTTTTACCGAAGACTGCTGAGGGTCAAATGGACGGATAGGCGCTCAAATGAAAGCATACTGAATGAGTTGGGTACTACACGCAAGCTTCTAGTACTCATACAACGGAGGAAACTGAAATATGTTGGACACGCAATCCGTAATGAGAGAACAGACTTGATGTCCACTGTCCTCCAAGGTAAAGTGGAAGGAAAGAGAAACAGAGGACGGCCACCTGCATCACTTGCTAGAAACATCACAAACATCAGTGGCAAGAAACTCCAGGAGGTGGTCAGACTTAGCCAAGATCGAGAGTGCTGGAGGCAACTTGTGAGGACATCATGTGCAGCGGCCAACACTGTTCCCGGTGACGCCGACAGGTGAGACAGGTGAGATGACTGGTGAAACTGCATGTTGTGAATGCACCAGCGTCAGCCTGATCATATTAGCGACTTTCCTTATACTGGTTTCTGCTGTCGTTTACAGGTGTTTACAGGTCGTGTTAACTTTCGCCAAAGCTATCCTCACCCTTGATTTAAATTTTATTGTTTGTTTCTTTTTTATATATAGTTCTATTTTTGTTAGATATGCAAGTCACAACACGTTATAAATCAAGGTTTTCTGTTCTTCAGTGGAACAGTCGTTCGGTGAATATTAATCATCCTCATTTGCAGCAATATTTATCCGTAAATAAGCATCATATTGTTGCCTTACAATCATTAAAAGAGGCAAAATTTAAATTGCCAAAATTAGAAGATTATTACTATCCTCCTGTTTC
>JAPXFY010000032.1:9916636-9919136 GCA_030674185.1 Monoplex corrugatus | reverse complement strand
GGAGGGTACGTGAGGGAACATAGATCTCAAGTAGGCTTGACAGGTAATGAGGTGAAGGAGAGGAGATGGGCTCTGCCCTTACAATACTGGCTCTGAGAAAAGGTGAGATTATTACCACCTCTGTCTCCTAACGAGCACAGGGTTGTGGGACGATCGTTACCTGTTCAGATTACTCAGAAGTGCCTCAGAAAGTGCTGTTCGCCCACCTCACTCGAAAGGTGCTACTTTTAGGCATCTGTTCATCTACAGTGGGGTACTGCAGATACAGAAATCAAGGTCCTGGCCTGTTTCTGGAACCATAAGAGCTATCTAGTTTGCTTTGGGGTGGATAATTTTAGGACCATCGCACTTGGGCAGTATTCATTGTGCTCGCCTTTCGGGGCTGGGAGTGTGGGGGTGCCATTTCTGTGCCGTCTTAATGATCAAAGAAGCTGTGACAGGTTTTCTTATCTTCTATTTATTTATTTATTTATTTATTTATTTATTTATTTATTTATTTATTTATTTATTTATTTATTCATTATTTATTTATTTATTTATTTATTTATTTATTTATTCATTTATTTATTCATTTATTTATTTATTTATTTATTCATTTATTTATTTATTTAGTATTTGTTTATTTGTTTGTTTTACAGTGCGATGATGATGACGATGAGGATAATAAACACAGTGATACGGAATTCTATCTAGAATTGAGACTTCGTGACAGGACTGTACTCTCCACTTATTATATCGTAATATATCCTGGCGTCAGCCAGGCCTGAGAGATACAGACAACTGTTGTGCTGGTCAGAAGATTTGGGCAAAACCCTCATTGACGTGTCCAAGAAGTAGATGAGACTCGACTGTGTGGTCCCAGTCTTCCCAATGAGCCCATAGCTCGCTCAACTCTGGGTAGGAGCCGGTTGGAGCCAAAAAACCCCACACTAATTTTGACAGGAACGATGGGGATTCGAACCTACAACCTTCCAGTTGGTAATCCATTGTGTTAGCCACTACACATCCCCCGTGGAGATGCCGGGGACTTTTTCAGTATGAAAAGCATCACTACCTTCTGGAAATTATGTGCCAGAAATTTCCTCTTTTCTGTCACTCCCTTTGTTTCTGCCTTATTCCTTTGCTTTCTGTCCTTTCTTCCTATCATTTTCTGTCTTGCTGGTCCATTCACCTGTATGTGTACGATAAATCCTTACGTATTTTCTCTCAGGATGGATAACTGGGTGCATGTGATAAGTGCATTTGTGGTTCTAGGGAAATGAGATATGCGGAAGCAATTTATGTAATTTAGGCCCATTTTTATATATGTTTTAGAGTCCTTAGTTATGTTTAAATTTGTATTCAGGTATGTTTTTTAACTCCCCTGATAAATGATAAATTGGACAGAGTGGTCAACGCCAGGGGTATGTCCTCAGATTATGTGCACGAATGCATTGATATGTGTGCCTAAATTTCTCTTCCTGTTGAAGAATTGTGTGTGTATGTATTGAAATGGCAATAGCCCTGATATGGTTATACGCAGTCGGCTGGGCTTTAATAAAAAGAAATAACAATAACAATAACCCACTACACTATAACGACGGGTGCTTTTAGAGAGTGGTTCTTCTTTCCTGTCATACATGTTTCCTCACAAGACTTTTTTCCTATTTCTGCCTTTCAGATCATTCACAGACAGTCCTTCCAAATTCTCTCTATAGCTCTCAAAGATGGAATGTGACTGTCTTTTAGGCGGGACAAAGAACGTTCATACACACACAAATATCCGCTCCCTCTGTTAGGTTGAAAGGTTTGTATCAGTGTTTCTGCATAGACTGGCAGTGATTGTAGAAGCTCTAGCTTGTGGAAGAAGAAGAAGAAGTGGAAGAAGAAGAAGAAGTGGAAGAAGAAGAAGAAGAGGAAGGAGGAAATAAGAAGACGACAAGAAGAAGAAGAAAGAAAGAGAGAAAGAAAGAAAGAAGAAGAAAAAGAAAGAAAGAAGAAGAACAACAAAAAATAAGTAGAAGAAGACGAAGAAGACGAAAAAGAAGATGAAGAAGAAGAAGAAGAAGATGAAGAAGAAGAAGATGAATTGCGAAGAAGAATTGCGAAGAAGAAGAAGAAGAATTGCGAAAAAGAAGAAGAAGAAAAATTGCGAATAAGAAGAAGAAGAATTGTGGAAGAAGAAGAATTGCGAAGAAGAAGAATTGCGAAGAAAAGAAGAAGAAGAATTGCGAAGAAGAAGAAGAAGAAGAATTGCGAAGAAGAAGAAGGAAGAAGAAGAATTGCGAAGAAGAAGAAGAAGAAGAATTGCGAAGAAGAAGAAGAATTGCAAAGAAGAACAAGAACAAGAACAAGAAGAATTGCAAAGAAGAAGAATTGCGAAGAAGAATTGCAAAGAAGAAGAATTGCGAAGAAGAAGAATTGCGAAGAAGATGAAGAAGAAGAATTGCGAAGAAGAAGAAGAACAAGAAGAACAAGAACAAGAAGAATTGCGAAGAAGAATTGCGAAGAAGAAGAAGAA
>JAPXFY010000032.1:9899136-9901636 GCA_030674185.1 Monoplex corrugatus | reverse complement strand
CTGTGTTTCAGATGGCAGTTCTGCAAACCGTGCCATCAACGATCGGTATGGCCACGCCCCATGGGCCGGGTGGCCGGGTGAGCAATACACCCTTGTGCCCAGTGGGGTGGAGGGCCATCCTCCACCTACCCGCACCCGCACCCGCACCCATACCAACACCAACACCGCAGGAGACCACGGCCAATCCACTCCCAAAGAAGGCGTCTGCCTCACCCAGGGCTGCGTCAAAGCTGGTGAGTGACTTCCTCCTCCTTCTCCTCCTCCTCCTCCTCTTCATCATCATCATCGTCATCATCATCATCATCAACATCGTCGTCGTCGTCGTCGTCGCCGTCGTCGTCGTCGCCGTCGTCGTCATCATCTTCTTCCTCTTTGGGGGTGGGGGGAGGTATTGCTCTTTCTCCTCCTCATAATCATTATATGTATCATTATCACCATCGTCGTCGCCATTGTCGTCTTCGTCGTTGTCGTCGTTGTCGTCATCATCGTGGTCGTCATCATCGTTGTCGCCATCACAGTCATCATCATCATCAGTACCATCGTCAATGTCACCATCATGATAATCATCATTGTCTTAATCTTCTTTGTTTTCTTTATCTTCTTCTTCATCATCATCATCATCATCATCATCATCATCATCATCATCATCATCATCATCATCATCATCATCATCAATATCTTCTTCTTCTTCTTCTTTCTTCTTCTTCTTCTTCTTCTTCTTCTTCTTCTTCTTCTTCTTCTTCTTCTTTCTTCTTCTTCTTCTTCTTCTTCTTTTCTTCTTCGCATTCTTCTTCTTCTTCTTCTTCTTTCTTGCATTTCTTCTTCTTCTTCTTCTTCTTTTCTCTTCTTCTTCTTCTTCTCTTCTTCTTCTTCTTGCATTCTTCTTCTTCTCTTCTTCTTCTTCTTCTTCTTCTTCTTTTCTTCTTCTCTTCTTTTCTTCTTCTTCTTCTTCTTCTTCTTCTTCTTCTTCTTCTCTTCTTCTTCTTCTTCTTCTTCTTCTTCTTCTTTTCTTTCTTTTTTCTTCTTTTCTTCATCTTCTTCTCTTCTCTTCTTCTTTCTTCTTCTTTCTTCTTCTTCTTCTCTTCTTCTTTTTTCTTCTTTTCTTCTTCTTCTTCTTCTTCTCTTCTTCTTTTCTTCCTTCTTCTTCTTCTTCTTCTTCTTCTTCTTCATTCTTCTTCTTCTTCGCATTTCTTCTTCATTCTTCTTCTTCTTCTTCTTCTTCTTCTTCTTCTTCTTCTTCTTCTTCTTTTCTTCTTCTTTCTTTCTTCTTCTTCTTCTTTCTTCTTCTTCTTCTTCTTCTTCTTTTCTTCTTCTTCTTCTTCTTCTTCTTCTTCTTATTCTTTTCTTCTTCTTCTTCTTCTTCTTCTTCTTTCTTCTTCTGCTTCTTCTTCTTTTCTTCTTCTTCTTCTTCTTCTTCTTCTTTCTTTCTTCTTCTTCGCATTCTTCATTCTTTTCTTCTTCTCTTCTTCTTCTTCTTCTTCTTCTTCTTCTCTTCTTCTTCTTCTTCTTCTTCTTCTTCTTTTCTTTTTCTTCTTTTCTTCTTCTTCTTCTTCCTTCCATTCTTTTCTTCTTCTTCTTTCTTCTTCTTCGCATTCTTTTCTGTCTCTTCTTCTTCATTCTTCTTCTTCTTCTCATTTCTTCTTCTTCTATTCTTCTTCATTTTTCTTCTTCTTCTTCTTCTCATTCTTTCTTTTCTTCTTCTTTTCTTCTTCTTCTTCTTCTTCTTCTTCTTTTCTTCTTCTTCTTCTTTTCTTCTTTCTTTCTTCTTCTTCTTCTTCTTCTTCTTCTCTTCTTTTCTTCTTTCTTCTTCTTCTTCTTCTTCTTCTTCTTCTTTCTTTCATTCTTCTTCTTTCTTCTTTTCTCTTCTTCTTCTTCTTCTTCTTCTTCTTCTCTCTTCTTCTTCTTCTTCTTCTTCCTTCTTTTCTTCTTCTTCTTCTTCTTCTTCTTCTTCTTTCTTCTTCTTCTTCTTTTTTCTCTCTTCTTCTTCTTTCTTCTTCTTCTTCTTTCTTCTTCTTCTTCTTTCTTCTTTCTTTCTTCTTTCTTCTTTTTCTTCTTCTTCTTCTTCTTCTTTCTTTTCTTCTTCTTCTTCTTCTTCTTCTTCTTCTTCTTCTTTTCTTCTTTTTCTTCTTCGCATTCTTCTCTTCTTCTTCTTTCTTCTTTCCTTCTTCTCTCTTTTTCTTCTTCTTTTCTTTTCTTCTTCTTCTTCTTCTTCTTTCTTTTCTTTCTTCTTCTTTTTTCTTCTCTTTCTTCGCATTCTTTTCTTCTTTCTTCTTCTTCTTTTCTTCTTCTTCTTCTTCTTCTTTTCTTTTTTTTCTTCTTCTTCTTCTTCTTCTTCTTCTTCTTCTTCTTCTTCTTCTTCTTCTTCTTTCTTTCTTCTTCTCTTCTTCTTCTTTTTTCTTTTTTCTTCTTCTTCTTCTTCTTTTTCTTCTTCTTCTTCTTCTTCTTCTTCTTCTTCTTCGCTTCTTCCTTCTTCCTTCTTCTTCTTCTTCTTCTTCTTCTT
>JAPXFY010000032.1:9889136-9891636 GCA_030674185.1 Monoplex corrugatus | reverse complement strand
TTCTCTTCTTCTTCTTCCTTCTTTTCTTCTTTCCTTCTTCTTCTTCTTCTTCTTCTTCTTCTCTTCTCTTCTTTCTTCTTCTTCTTTCTTCTCTTCTTCTTTTCCTCTTCTTCTTCTTCTTCTTCTTCTTCTTCTTCCTTCTTCTTCCTTCTTCGCTTCTCTTCTTCTTCTTCGCTTCTTTCTTCTTCTCTCATTCTTCTTCTTCTTCTTCGCATTCTTCTTCTTCTTCTTGCTTCTTCTTCTTCTTCTTCTCTCTTCTTTCTCTTCTTCTTCTTCTTCTTCTTCTTCTTCTTCTTCTTCTCTTCTTCTTCTTCCTTCTTCTTCTTCTTCTTCTTCTTCTTCCTTCTTTCTTCTTTCTTCGCTTTCTCTTCTTCTTCTTCTTTCTTTCTTCTTCCTTCTTCTTTCTTCTTCTTCCTTCTTCTTCTCATTCTTCTTCGCATTCTTCTTCGCTTTCTTCTTCTTCTCTTCTTGCTTTCTTCTTCTTCTTCTTCTTTCTTCTTCTTTCGCTATTCTTCTCTTCTTCTTTTCTTCTTCTTCTTCTTCTTCTTCTTCTTCTTCTTCTTCTTCTTCTTCTTCTTCTTCTTCTTCGCATTCTTCTTCTTCTTCGCATTCTTCGCATTCTTCTTCTTCTTCTTCGCATTCTTCTTCTTCTTCTTCGCATATTTCGCATTCTTCTTCTTCTTCTTTGCAATTCTTCTTCTTCTTCGCAATTCTTCTTCTTCGCAATTCTTCTTTTTCGCATTCTTCTTCTTTTTCTTCTTCTTCGCATTCTTCTTCTTCTTCGCATTCTTCTTCTTCGCAATTCTTCTTATTATTATTCTTCGCAATTCTTCTTCGCAATTCTTCTTCCCAATTCTTCTTCGCAATTCTTCTTCTTCTTCTTCTTCTTCTTCTTCTTCTTCTTCTTCTTCTTCTTCTTCTTCTTCTTCTTCTTCTTCTTCTTCTTCTTCTTCTTCTTCTTCTTCTTCTTCTTCTTCTTCTTCTTCTTCGCATTCTTCTTCGCATTCTTCGCATTCTTCGCATTCTTCTTCTTCTTCTTCTTCTTCCTCTTCCTCTTCTTCTTCTTCTTCTTCTTCTTCTTCTTCTTCTTCTTCTTCTTCTTCTTCTTCTTCTTCTTCTTCTTCTTCTTCTTCTTCTTCTTCTTCTTCTTCTTCTTCTTCTTCGCAATTCTTCTTCTTCTTCTTCTTCTTCTTCTTCTTCTTCTTCTTCGCGTTCTTCTTCTTCGCGTTCTTCTTCTTCGCGTTCTTCTTCGCGTTCTTCTTCTTCTTCTTCGCATTCTTCGCATTCTTCTTCTTCGCATTCTTCTTCTTCTTCTTCGCATTCTTCTTCTTCGCATTCTTCTTCTTCTTCGCATTCTTCTTCGCATTCTTCTTCTTCTTCGCATTCTTCTTCGCATTCTTCTTCTTCCTCTTCTTCTTCTCCTCCTCCTCCTCCTCCTCCTTCTTCTTCTTCTTCTTCTTCTCCATGCTGTTACTGTTTTGTTGAGAGTTTTTATTGACTTGTTTCGTTTTATTCACGTCTTTTCTTTAGTCCATAGCTTTCTGTCACATGACTAGATGGACCAACCAAAGCTAGGCATGCCGTCACGTGACTACTACCTGAAGACGGTTGATACGTCAGACCTGCGTGTGTACGAGAAGTACATCCGTGACGTGGCCATCTTGTTTGGCGCTGACCCTTCTGTTGCTCGTCAGGATGCCCACGACCTTGTGCAGCTGGAAATTAAACTGGCCAGTGTGAGTGCTTTGGAGGTTATCGTTAAGAACAGTTTCAGTTTGTTTCAGTTTCTCAAGACGACGTCTCTGCGCTCGGAATGAATTCCATATGCACTAACGTCACAGGTGCCACGTGTATGGTGATCATGGCACAAGCATTAAGCCTGCACATAAACCCATGAGCTGGCCAGGTCCTGAGGTCCTACCTAGCCTATGTTTTACCTTGTCTATATCTTTTATGCTAGTATTGTACCAGTGTATCACTGGAACAGTTGTTACACGTAAATGGCATGTGCATGTGTGTGTCTTGTCTTCAAAGTTTCAGTTCCATGTACTCAAGATGACGTCTCCGCGCTCGGAATGAATTCCATATGCACTAACGTCACAGTTTGCCATGTAATGGAGATGATCCAGAATGATCACGGTACAAGCCTCAAGTCTGCACATAAACCCATGAGCTGGCCAGGTCCTGAGGTCCTACCTAGATAGTTTCATAACCCTGAGGTCGTAGGGGAGTGAGGTGGCAGAGACCTCAATTTTTCCCGGGGCCAGCACCACGAGAGCGGTACCCATCCCCTCTCCCTCGCTTCAAATTCATATTCATCTTCAATTTTTTTGAAAATCAAGACTGCAGAAAGGCAAGAAGGATAATTGGTCTTCAAGGGGTGGGACCTGGGAAATCAACCTATCACTCCGATGTTTTTTACCAGGGCAGCTGGGCAATGCCCTGCTCTTCACTATTTTCAACTGCTGTGGGAGCTTTCGCGTGCGCAGCCAGAAGACAC
>JAPXFY010000032.1:9871636-9874136 GCA_030674185.1 Monoplex corrugatus | reverse complement strand
CTTGGGATTTGTCCACACCCTTTGTGTGAGGCGGGCTAGTGTTGTGACTGCCTTCCCGGTCCTCTTGTCGACCTCTGTGTCAAGGGAGAGGTTATCGGTGATGGTGGACCCAAGATATGTGAATTGATGGATGGCTTCAAGCTCGTAGTCATCAATGGTGATGGCTGGTGGAGATGGCGTGTCTTGGCCCAGGACGTTTGTCTTCTTAAGACTGATGGTCAGACCAAAATCTTTGCAGGCCTGGGAGAAGCGGTCCATTAGTGACTGCAAGTCCCGCTGAGTATGGGTCACAACTGCGGCATCGTCGGCAAATAGCATGTCTCTGATGAGGGCTTCACGGACCTTTGACCTTGCTCTGAGGCGGGCGAGGTTGAAGAGCCTGCCATTTGATCTGGTCCGCAGGTGGATCCCTTCTTGCGCTGTGCTGAACGCATGCCTCAGGAGGAGAGCGAAGAAGATTCCAAAGAGGGTTGGGGCCAGGACGCAGCCTTGTTTCACACCGCTGCGTACGTCGAAGGGCTTGGAGAGGTTTCCGTTGAACTGCACCATCCCTTTCATGTTTGAGTGGAAGGACTCAATTAAGCTGTGCAGTTTGGGGGGGGCAGCCGATTTTTCGGAGAGCCCTGAAAAGGCCATCTCTGCTGACTAGGTCAAAGGCCTTGGTGAGGTCAATGAATGCCACATACAGGGGCATCCGCTGCTCTCTGCACTTCTCCTGGATTTGGCGAAGGGAGAAGACCATGTCTACCGTGGATCTCTCTGCTCGAAAACCACACTGTGATTCCGGGTAGACGCGTTCAGCCAGTTTCTGCAGGCGGATTAGGAGGACCCGAGCATAGACTTTGCCAACAATGCTGAGGAGCGAGATACCTCTGTAGTTGTTGCAGTCGCTCCTTTCGCCCTTGTTTTTGTACAGGGTGACGATCTTGACGTCCCTCATGTCCTGTGGTACAGCTCCCTCATTCCAACACTGACAGAGAACTGCGTGCAAAGGGTGCAGAAGAGAAGTCTTGCAGTGCTTGATGAGGTCTGGGGGAATTCCGTCGTTGCCAGGTGCCTTCCCTGATGCCAGGCTATCAATGGCCTTGCTGAGTTCGTCCGCAGTTGGCTCTGCGTCAAGTTCTTCCATTACCGGCATGCACTTGATGGCATCGAGGGCTAAGGGGGACACCATGTTCTGTGTGGAGTAGAGGTCGGAATAGTGTTCCGCCCATCTTGATTACTTCCCCAGTGGAGGATTTGAGGGGGGCGATCTTGTTCTGTGTTGGTCCCAGTGCCTTCTTGATGCCATCATACATTCCTCGGATGTTGCCTCTTTCAGCAGCACTCTGTATCTCTTCGCTGAGCTCTGTCCAGTACTCGTTTGCGCAGCGCCTGGCGTTAAGCTGAACCTTACTTCTGGCAGCCCTGAGGATTTGCAGGTTCTTCTCACTGGGTGTCCGCTTATACTTGGTGAGTGCGGCACGCTTGGCCTCAACAGTGGGAGTCATCTCTGATGATTTGGCCTCAAACCAGTCGTGGGACTTCACAGTTTTCTTCCCAAAGGTGGCCATAGCAATGCGGTGCATGGTGTCTCGTAGCGTTTCCCATCTCTCAGTGGCAGAGTCTCTGGGCTGCAATGCATCGTATTCTCTCTGAAAGGCCTCTGCGAACTGTTCTACAAGATCTGGTTGAGACATCTTGCTGACGTCAATGCGAGGGTTCCCTTGTTTCTTTGAGCAGTGGAACTTGTTTGGTTGTAGCCTGATCTTGCAACATACCAGAGAGTGGTCTGTGTCGCAGTCTGCGCTGTGATAAGAGCGAGTGTGGAGAACGTTTTTGATAGCGGCACGTCTTACTAGGATCAAGTCTAGTTGGTGCCAATGTTTTGAGCGGGATGCCTCCAGGAGACTTTGTGCTGAGGCTTCGTCTTGAAGAAGGAGTTGGCGATGCACAGTTCATGGCAGGCGCAAAACTCAAGCAGTCGCTGTCCATTCTCATTCATTTTCCCCACTCCAAAGGAACCGAGGCAGAAGGGCCATGAGTCATTGTCTGCACCCACTCTGGCGTTGAAGTCGCCCAGGAGAACAAGTTGTTCTGTCCTGGGGATGTTCCTTATGGTTGATGCAAGATTTTCGTAGAACTCATCCTTGGTGTCTGGAGAGGCGGACAGAGTTGGGGCATAAACGCTGATGAGAGTGACATAGCCTTCGGTGGTGTTGAGGCGGAGAGTCAAGAGTCGTTCTGAACCGCCGCTGCCTGGTTCAATCATGTTCAGCAGGCTGTTCCTTACTGCAAAGCCTACTCCGTGCTCTCTTGGGGCATCAGAACTCTTTCCTTGCCAGAAGAAGGTGTAGTCCCTTTCCTTTAGTGTTCCTGAGTCAGCCAGCCGTGTTTCCTGCAGAGTGGCAATGTCCACATTGAGCCTCTTTAGTTCGCTGTTTATGACGGCGGTTTTTCTGGCGTCGCTGATATCTTGCAGATCTTGGGAGAGCCCAGGCATCATTGTTCGGACATTCCA